>JAQFVV010006554.1:0-143113 GCA_028023455.1 Epiperipatus broadwayi | reverse complement strand
ACCACCACAAGTCAAATCGGATTCAAACTCAGCTTAACCAAAACTGAATTCAAACCCAACTCAACAGCTCAGATAGCAGAAATCGACGGCACAGTGCTATGCGCCAAGAACTAGCTCCACGGTTGGTGAGGACTAGAGACCCTTGCACTGACACGAATATCTAATAATTAATTACTTTGAATACTTTTTAAATCAAATCATATGTATGTTCGGGTTGCCAACACAGACAGCGAGTATTAACATTTAAATAATTATAAAAAGAATGATGAACTAAGAAACCAAGTATGTTAGAAAATATTTAATAATAATAATAATTTGTTTTGTTCAATAAAATATAGATTGCATTAGTTACCTCTAGTCTTTAAAAGAATTTATAAATATAATAAGAGTGGCGGTCCTTATCATATGCCAACAAGTATTACACAACATGGGATTCTATGTCTATGCCCCCAACGAGAAATATAAAGGCAGATAAAGGTATTCATTAAGAACGGAAATGATTGTTCTAATTTTATTACGGTGGAATGTGAGATTTATTTTCACATTCGGAAATCTATTCATGAAGAGCAAAACGTATTTTAAGGCATAACTTTAATCTTGATTTGAAAACTGATTTAAACTAAATATATTTGAGAATTGGTTCGACTTTAATTTAAATCACTTCATCACGAATTACGAGCACGGAGCGGGTTTTACCGGAACAAAGATGCAATGGTACTGACGAATTACAAGGCAGAGAGTAAAATTGAAAGATGATCGCTAGTCGATGATCGAAGTCCTATGGCGGCTTGCATTTGGCAAGTCTTACGCCCTTTGACTAATGAATCGGAAAGGAAGTACTTTCTTCCTCGAGAAATTTAAATAAGAGAATATGATCACCGACCAGCCTAACGGAGCGGAAGATGGCCCTACGTCAGCAACATTTGATGATGATGACTTGATAGTCATCGTTGAAAAATAAAACCCATGTAGAATGCTCTACGTGATGACTTGACCAATTAATTAAAGTCAAACGAGCTTTTATCGAACTATTTTAAAACATTTATAAACTATATTAATTATGCCCTAATATCGTGCCCTTCCTGAATATTAATATAAAATAACAAAAGTGGAATTAAAATACATTTAACCCTTTATCGACCCTTTTTGCAATAAAAACATTTAAGGTTATATTCGAATAAATATATATTAGTAGAACAAGAAATCAATATTTTAACATTATTTGAATACATATATATATACTTATAACGTAGATAGGAGCTGGGGACATAGGTGAAACATTGAGCTAATAATTTATTAATAGCTAAAGGTAAGAAAAAAAATAGTAAACATGTAATATTTTCCTTTGACTCGATGACTAATAGAACTTATAAATTTAGCTCTAATGGGCGAGAATTACTATTTGAAATTAATGTTATATTATTTGCGTGAGGCAAATGGAATCAAAGGGCTCATCGAGTCGAAAGATTATTGGCATATAATTTTTAAATACGACATTAATAAAGCACACTAACATATATATATATTAAACGAACCGCCAGGTAAGAAAAGAAAAAGTTTAAAGACTAGAGATCTAAAGAATTAAGCTATAGATTTACAGTAGCATTTTATAACTAAAAGGTGTTACAAAGATTTACATTAAAGAATAAAAGAGCTCTTAAAAAGAAGGAGTATAAAATAAAGTTCGAACTGGCCAGAAAGTTTAACGTTCATATTACCATTCCGTGCTTGTCCTTAAGTTACTCCTCCAAGTTGTTGAAACGTAGGCATCATTGGTTAACTACTGGAGTAGTATTTTAGTAGCTTTCATTATTTTAGCAGAATGATCGATCCGGAAAACGGTTCAGCAGCTCCAGTGAAGATTCCTCGGGACTTTAGGAACCGTAGCCAGATCCCTGATGTTCTAGCCCTCTATCATGATGAAATACAATTTTTATACACACAGAGTTCACTGCACTACTCTACAACCAAAACTAGTCTTTCTTCTTTACTTTTCAGGGCTATATATCTACTGTTCACTGATGCCTCCGGCTAGCGCTCATTTTATTATCAATCTGGTTTTTTTTTATAATTAGTTGTTTTCAGAAACATTCCTTCGATAAGGCTTTCAAACTAATTTTTGAATTCCTTTCCTAATTAGAAAATGAATTCTTAAAGTCTGAAATGATTTTAATTAAAAATTGAATTCTTATCTTTTTTTTTATTAATAAAACTTTACTGTTGTTTTTGAGAATTTGAAAGCCTTTGGAAGGAATGTAGCTTTTAATCGCAAAACTTTACAAATTATTTAAAAGTAAAAAAAACAAGTATTCCCGACGCAATGAAACTTTCGAACAATTATATATATTTAATATTTACAAACATATATACGCACAATCCAGGCAATTTAATATATGTAAATTCATGAACATTTTATCATGAATTTATTTAGAGAATTGATCCAATTTAAACTAAACTAATTAATTTTACTACGTATTTGAAACAAGTTATTCATTATGGAAATTAGCGTGGATTGAACGTATAAAGCCCCATTGCATCGGAAATTTAAGGTTAGTATTAGGGTAAATAACATGAAGCTAGGATCGAACTCAGATCCGACTGCTTCATTTCTTTTCACTTCAAAAAAAAACAATGAAAAAAAAATGACTTTACTTACGCAGGATATAGTTGCATAAGTGTATAGACTCTGGGAGAACAGCATGAGCGTGAATAATATAACCTGCCCAAGCTACAAATTATACATGTCTCACTATGATCAACTTTTTTGAATATTCCGCTTATAATAAGTTTAAAAAAAATCGGTCCGTTAATCAAGTCTCATTTCCCTATGGTTGTGTCAGTCGGTCATCTGTATATATATCTGTCATTACAGTTTATCTTACTGTTTCCCTGGATCAGGTGGTACATATTGTTTTAACTGTCTGGCATTGTAATGGTCATAGTCCCGGTCTTCCCTGGTTGTCGTCAAGTTCCCATAGTCTATTGCTGTCATTGATTCTATGGCCTTTTCTGCGACCGAATGCACAAAAAACAAT
Organism: Epiperipatus broadwayi; assembly: GCA_028023455.1. Classification (NCBI taxonomy): domain Eukaryota; kingdom Metazoa; phylum Onychophora; class Udeonychophora; order Euonychophora; family Peripatidae; genus Epiperipatus; species Epiperipatus broadwayi. The sequence goes on along the minus strand of JAQFVV010006554.1, from coordinate 140,078 downwards.
TCTTTAACATTATCTCTATGAACGATGGGGTTCTCTCCTGGGTCATCTTTGAAAATTTGAATCTGTATCAAGGATCCAGGCATTGGCATCTGTAACTTCTTCATACTAAGTTGAGGACTCATCATCTGTCCCATTTCCACTTTTAGTTTCATTGGACTAGTGGTCTGAACATCTTTTTCTGTATCTATATCCACTTCTTCCACTGCTTCATAACTGGACTCATCCTCACCACTGTTGTTTTCCTTGCTGTCCACAACTTCTTTTGGTGTGGCCTGATCATCTTCATTTTCTATTTTTGGGTCTTCAGAGGGATTTATTTCTTGCTGAAGCTTTACATTTTCTAGATTTGAGTTGGCTTGGATGCCATGTGCTTCCTCGATCCTTACCAGCCTTTCCATCATCATCATCAGTACCTTTCGATCTTCTCTCATTTCTCTGAGGATCGTTTGTAAAGTGTCTTTTCCCATTTTTGAAAATAAGAAAATAATGTAATAAACAATCAATATAATGAACAACGTGAATTCACTTAGAGTACTCTCTGTATGCTTAAAATATTTTTTTTTCTCTTTAGTAAATTTTAATGAGGTCTCTGACTACAGGTCCATTGTCCTAATCTTCACTAGCTGCTTCATATTATTTCCCCAATCTATGTAATCTGCCTTTTTTAGTTTACCTACGTTTTCTTGGTTAGCTCTTTATATTAACTGTTTGAGTGAGACATGTATTCAAAAATATTAAAGATAAGAAAAAAAACATTATTCACTTTCCCTTTGTTCAACTGTTCTGTTCTCCCATGTCTGAAAAAAAAACTATACAGTGATATACAAATATTATGTATTAGCAGATACAACAAATCATTCTGTATTGAACACACTTGGTTTTTTTATTATGGCGATTGACCCACTACTGTGCTGACAATCAAATTTGCTGACAAATTTATTTATATGGGCGCCAGTGAGCAAAATGAGATCAATAGGGCATGTGATATAACCCATTGACCCCCAAACCACATATGATAGACTTAACCTTTAATAAAACAATTGAATTGATGATGAGTAATATTATTTAATAACAGCTAACGCGTTCATGACCTGAGTTTAAATATAGGAGTTCACTACTTCATTTTTACTAAGCATGAGGCTTTAACACCAAAAAAAAATGTCAAAATTAATATTACAAGAACTTTTATTGGAGATATTATTCTAAATCTTGCTAGCATGAAAGCGTGCAAACCATTTAAGCATTTTGCCAACTGCATCTGGCTGCTTGGTGTACACAAAGGGTCTTCACCTGCTTTGAGGTTACTCTAGAAATTATTGTCATTAAAGCGTAATGTCACACTGCATCGGACCGCTTGACAGATAATTCCCAGTTTGAAGGTCTTCGCCTACTTTGAGACTACTAAAAATACGGAGCGAACATTTAATATATATGCTAGCAAGCAATACTTTGAAATTAAGACTTTTATATGATATCATATTAGATATTTTATATTATAACAACTGAGATGAACAAAATTAATTTTGACACAGACAAAATATTTCATTTATTTTACCCCTATGCTTTGATCTGCTCTTGCTACTTCGCTAACGATAATTTTCTTACTGTCATGAACGCGTATAACACAAACGTATAATATATATACTGATATAGTACACGTATAATTAATATATATACATATGAATAATTATTTTAACTAACGAATCTTTTACTGAACGAACATTTAAAAAAAATAATCTTGAAAACATTTTTATAAGAAAGAATTAGAAAATGATATTTTAATTTATTAAATCATTTCAGTATATATATAACACTTTTTTTTTTAAAAAAAATATCACTCTACAGAAACATTTACTTTATTGGGATTTCAATTAACTGAGTAACTAAAATCACAATTCTAATCTCCAGGGCATGTGTGGGGTTTATTAAGTCGAGCCACAACGATTGGGCAGCCAAAAACATAACCATGTACCGGTCGAAACCCACCACCACCGCAAGTCAAATCGGATTCAAACTCAGCTTAACCAAAACTGAATTCAAACCCAACTCAACAGCTCAGATAGCAGAAATCGACGGCACAGTGCTATGCGCCAAGAACTAGCTCCACGGTTGGTGAGGACTAGAGACCCTTGCACTGACACGAATATCTAATAATTAATTACTTTGAATACTTTTTAAATCAAATCATATGTATGTTCAGGTTGCCAACACAGACAGCGAGTATTAACATTTAAATAATTATAAAAGAATGATGAACTGAGAAACCAAGTATGTTAGAAAATATTTAATAATAATAATAATTTGTTTTGTTCAATAAAATATAGATTGCATTAGTTACCTCTAGTCTTTAAAAGAATTTATAAATATAATAAGAGTGGCGGTCCTTATCATATGCCAACAAGTATTACACAACATGGGATTCTATGTCTATGCCCCCAACGAGAAATATAAAGGCAGATAAAGGTATTCATTAAGAACGGAAATGATTGTTCTAATTTTATTACGGTGGAATGTGAGATTTATTTTCACATTCGGAAATCTATTCATGAAGAGCAAAACGTATTTTAAGGCATAACTTTAATCTTGATTTGAAAACTGATTTAAACTAAATATATTTGAGAATTGGTTCGACTTTAATTTAAATCACTTCATCACGAATTACGAGCACGGAGCGGGTTTTACCGGAACAAAGATGCAATGGTACTGACGAATTACAAGGCAGAGAGTAAAATTGAAAGATGATCGCTAGTCGATGATCGAAGTCCTATGGCGGCTTGCATTTGGCAAGTCTTACGCCCTTTGACTAATGAATCGGAAAGGAAGTACTTTCTTCCTCGAGAAATTTAAATAAGAGAATATGATCACCGACCAGCCTAACGGAGCGGAAGATGGCCCTACGTCAGCAACATTTGATGATGATGACTTGATAGTCATCGTTGAAAAATAAAACCCATGTAGAATGCTCTACGTGATGACTTGACCAATTAATTAAAGTCAAACGAGCTTTTATCGAACTATTTTAAAACATTTATAAACTATATTAATTATGCCCTAATATCGTGCCCTTCCTGAATATTAATATAAAATAACAAAAGTGGAATTAAAATACATTTAACCCTTTATCGACCTTTTTTGCAATAAAAACATTTAAGGTTATATTCGAATAAATATATATTAGTAGAACAAGAAATCAATATTTTAACATTATTTGAATACATATATATATACTTATAACGTAGATAGGAGCTGGGGACATAGGTGAAACATTGAGCTAATAATTTATTAATAGCTAAAGGTAAGAAAAAAAATAGTAAACATGTAATATTTTCCTTTGACTCGATGACTAATAGAACTTATAAATTTAGCTCTAATGGGCGAGAATTACTATTTGAAATTAATGTTATATTATTTGCGTGAGGCAAATGGAATCAAAGGGCTCATCGAGTCGAAAGATTATTGGCATATAATTTTTAAATACGACATTAATAAAGCACACTAACATATATATATATATTAAACGAACCGCCAGGTAAGAAAAGAAAAAGTTTAAAGACTAGAGATCTAAAGAATTAAGCTATAGATTTACAGTAGCATTTTATAACTAAAAGGTGTTACAAAGATTTACATTAAAGAATAAAAGAGCTCTTAAAAAGAAGGAGTATAAAATAAAGTTCGAACTGGCCAGAAAGTTTAACGTTCATATTACCATTCCGTGCTTGTCCTTAAGTTACTCCTCCAAGTTGTTGAAACGTAGGCATCATTGGTTAACTACTGGAGTAGTATTTTAGTAGCTTTCATTATTTTAGCAGAATGATCGATCCGGAAAACGGTTCAGCAGCTCCAGTGAAGATTCCTCGGGACTTTAGGAACCGTAGCCAGATCCCTGATGTTCTAGCCCTCTATCATGATGAAATACAATTTTTATACACACAGAGTTCACTGCACTACTCTACAACCAAAACTAGTCTTTCTTCTTTACTTTTCAGGGCTATATATCTACTGTTCACTGATGCCTCCGGCTAGCGCTCATTTTATTATCAATCTGTTTTTTTTTTATAATTAGTTGTTTTCAGAAACATTCCTTCGATAAGGCTTTCAAACTAATTTTTGAATTCCTTTCCTAATTAGAAAATGAATTCTTAAAGTCTGAAATGATTTTAATTAAAAATTGAATTCTTATCTTTTTTTTTATTAATAAAACTTTACTGTTGTTTTTGAGAATTTGAAAGCCTTTGGAAGGAATGTAGCTTTTAATCGCAAAACTTTACAAATTATTTAAAAGTAAAAAAAACAAGTATTCCCGACGCAATGAAACTTTCGAACAATTATATATATTTAATATTTACAAACATATATACGCACAATCCAGGCAATTTAATATATGTAAATTCATGAACATTTTATCATGAATTTATTTAGAGAATTGATCCAATTTAAACTAAACTAATTAATTTTACTACGTATTTGAAACAAGTTATTCATTATGGAAATTAGCGTGGATTGAACGTATAAAGCCCCATTGCATCGGAAATTTAAGGTTAGTATTAGGGTAAATAACATGAAGCTAGGATCGAACTCAGATCCGACTGCTTCAATATACGTCAAGCATATATATATATGAGTTAATGCAAAATTCTGCTGAAATAAAACGCTTATTGTATTAAAAGAAATAAGAATGTATTTTACTTTTAAATCTTGTTCAAATATTTAGTATGATTTGATTTTGAGATAAGCCCACCAACATTTTCTAAAAGAATGTATATTTTTAATTAGTTAAGCCCATTCAAGTCAAATTAAAGATGGCCTTCTCTTTCTTTTTTTTTAATTAATAAAATCCCAAAGTTTAAAGAAAGAAATTTAGAGTAAAAAAGTAAAAGTTATTTTTAGAAGGTGTTACTTTGAAACAAAGGAGCATGGGGAGGCTTATCAAGATCTCAGATCATACAAACAATAGAAGGTAGCTGACAGAGAGGGTATAAATAAAAGGGAGAACAAAAGATTAGGCATTCAGATTTTCCTTTTTGAAAAAGATCAGTCAATCAGAGTTTCCTTTTGGAACAGTCAATCAGAGTTTCCTTTTGGAAAAAGTCAATCAGAGTTTCCTTTTGGAACAAGGCAATCAGAGTTTCCTTTTGGAAAAGATCAGTCATTCAGATTTTCCTTTTGGAAAAGATTATTCATTCAGAGTATTCTTGCGGGCTGTCAGATTGCTCCATGGAGAACTTTAGAAATTTTGCTGTTGCCTGTTGTGATTTTATTATATGAATTCGATGGAGTCTACCATGCTTGGCTAGGCAAATAAATAACTTTGTCTACCGCCGAGGGTTCCTCAATACCAGAAAAATGCCGTAGTATTTACTCAATCGTCATCTGAACTCTGTGCCGTGTCTGGAGGACTTTTTGTGAAACCATGCTACCGATTTCCACTTTCCTTGTCCGGACAAACACATCTCAACAGACGGATCAAGCTACGCCCGTCGATGGAACATGACCAAGGAATAAGGATGGTAATCATATCTCTCCTCATGAACTATTTATTATGCTACCCTTTTTGTCCATACTTTTTATAATTGCTTCCTTGAATATTTATGAAATGTGTGCTTAATGATATTTATAATGTAACTATTTTTATTAGACTAGTTAGATATATGTATATGTGATCATCTATCTAGATATTTTACCCCTTTTCCTTCGCTACTCTTCATTACTCCCATGTGTAAATATTTTAATTCTATTGCGGTTAAGTTTATTAGTTAATTGTTCATATAAAAATACCTTTCCAGTTTTATTCATACTTGTAAAATTTAGTACGAGTAAGTTTCTTTTTTTTTTTTGTTTGCCAACTTGATCTCCTCGATAACGCTTCTTTTGTCCGCCATTAGCTTCTTACGTATGTCAGATTTAGCGATATACCTCTTAAATGATTTTAAACTCTGTTTTAGTGCAAAGCAATTAGAACCTGCTTTGCGAAAGATTTTTATTATGGCACTTTATCGAGCAGATTCGAGTTGACAATGTTTAATAAAACTGGGAAGGAAAGATTTAGACCGCAAGCATATTAATCGGGTTTTCATTGTCTCATTAGTTATTCATAAATTTCGGGGAATAGCGAAGGCCATTAAATTATTAATAATATTTCAAATGTCATTTATTAAAGATATTTATTTAACTAAAAAGCTTGAGTTTGCTAGTTATCTTTCAATGCTTTGTTTTACTTTTAAATGATCCAGGCACGCAGAACACATATTTCTAAGTATTTTTGCTCATTTAACTATTTTAGCTCCGTAGGTGGTTCTGTCCATGTCTCCCGCTGATGCTAAGCTCATGGCTCGGGAAGAAAATATCTATGCGTGTCTCAGATAGTGTTGTTCGGTTCATGATAGCTTCGAGACTAGACGAATAGGGCAGAGGTCATAGTATTCTTGGTTTAATATCTCGCATATGGGTGGCCTCGAGGTACTTTTGCCTAGTATTCGAACTGGGTTAAATCAACATACATCATCTGACTGTCACAATATATATTATTGATCATTTATTATAATCTTGTTTTTATAGAATCTTTAATTTCTCACACATATTTTTAATCCCATTATCTAATCATTGTTTGCATTTCATAACAGATACTCCGTGGATTATTAAATGCTTTTATTGATTTTGGAAAATCAATTTGTTTGTTCATTTTTAATCTTTTTCAAATTAGAATGAAATTTTAAAATCGAGGTTTAATATATATATATATTCAATAGAATTGCTTGAAAATTGATATATAACTAAGTTATACACCCTAATAAATGTAAAACATTTATCTTTTCAGTATATCAACTAGTTTGATAGATATGGAACATTGGGTGGGGAAAATCACACTTAACAATTTATTCTTAAAACCTTTATTATTTATTCTTAAAACTTTTATTTGTTTTAACTAATTATGATTGAGCATTATTTTTTTCATTTTAATAACATTTTAATTTACTTAGGTAATTACTTACAGAAATAAAGGGCAGCACAATATATATATCATTTGGTAGTTTGTTTCAATTTAACAATTTGATTAAAACTCGAATTAAAATTTAAAATAAACATTTATTATATTTAATAAAAATATAATTTACAAGTGCAGTTTTTGTTAGTAAGCAGCTGGACATGCAGTTTGACAAAAAGTTATGAGTAATTACTTTAAAAAATAAAGAGCAGTGGGCGGATGAAATTTCATACATTTTGATGTCAAATATATCAAAAAATTGTGATGTTTTAAGAAATATGCATACAAGGAATTTATATGTATTGTTTGATACTTTGTTTCAATTTAAAGATTTCATTAAACCTTGAATTAAAATTTTAAATACTTTTATTATTTAATAAATATATAATTTACTAGTGCAGTTTTCATTAGTAAGCAGCCGGACATAAAATTTGACAAAAATTTAAAATAATTACTTTCCGAAATAAAGAGCAGTGGGCAGATAAAATTTCACACATTTTGATGTCAATTTTTTTGGAATTTAAAAGTAAAAATAAATGAAACAAAAATTTTCACTTTACAAAGGTAAAAAGACAGCTACAATAGTCAATAAGTAAATAAACATGTCATTTAAAATAGATTTTCTATAATCTTTTGAGTAAAGAAAAATTCTAAATTGCTGCCTTCTTAAAGATACAAAATCTTAAAAACAATTTGGAATGTACACAAATCCATCTCCATTCTGTAACATTATCAGATGACTTTTTGTAACTTCTGAATAAAAAGAATGAATAAAAACTATCACTTCACAGAGGCAAAAAGGTAATTGGAATAAACAGTATATAAAAAACTTATTTAAATTGGGAAAAAATATTTGATTATAAAGAATTGATATATACTTAAATAATGCATTTGTAAAGTTACTTGCAACAGCTACAACAGTAAATAAGAAATAAACTTTTAAAAATGCAAGAATAATTTACAAATTTGAGACATTCTTTATCATAGATTTTCTTCTAATTTGACAGGTATCTATATAAATTCACTGCAATGCAAAAGGAAAATACCATACAAAATATGACTAATAAAAATTATTAATGTACTTTCATTACGTGATTTGTGCCAAAGATGTGATGGTAGCACATTTGACATCAAATAAACTGTAGTAATTTGCTATCTATATATATATACTGGACAATGATAAAGATATGTCTAAGAGATTGTGATCTGGGCTAATTGACAAATGCTGGTTCAGCATGAAATGTGCATCTTGGGGATCATAGATTTTTCCATGTCTTGGATGTTTATTATTACACCCCTCCACAAGGTGTTAAAAGAAAATAGAAATCAGTCCCTACTTTACAATGGGAGTGGTGTAATGAAAGTTGCCCTGCAGAAATATTATTGATTATGAGATAATCTCTAGTCTAATAAATAACTAATAAAAATTATTGAAATGAGAGACTTTTTGAAAAAAAAAAAAAAAACAGAAATACCAGGAAAAGAAACCCTGTAGACATGAGAGAAAAAAACCATAGTAGATTACAAAAAAAAAAAACACTTATATTTGAAAAAAATATACTAAAAATAAAAGAATAAAATTTATACTTATTAAAACATATTCACAATATATACACATGTATTATGTAAACATACTAAATATGATATATACATAAGGGATATACATTTTAAGTTATAACAGATATATCTGATATGTATATATATATCAACTATAAGTGTCCAATCAATTTAAAATACAATATAGTTTTACATTTTCATTTAATAATTTAATAGATAAAAAAATGTTTATATTACATGCTTTTATTGATTGCGCATTAATAATTGTTTCTTCAACTACAATGGAAGTTTTTAGATTTAATTTGAAATAAAACCATGGGGGGGGGGGTCCAGAAATTAATTAAGTCAATCCCTACTTTTAATAACAAGGGACTGCATTAATTAATTTCTGGACACACACCCCCATGCTTTTATTTCAAATTAAACCTAAAAACTCCTACTGTGGTTGAAGAAATAATTTTTATTTTTTTAGTGCACAATCAATAAAAGCATTTAATATATAAAAAATTTTAATTCTATTATTTCTTTATCCTTATTATATCCTATGTGTGTTATCCAGTAAGTTTAATGCATTCTTTTTTATTAACTATTTTTATACTAATTATCCTTTTGCATTTCTTATTAAGATTATTTATAATTCCATTAAACTTATTTACTATATTATTTCCTTTTAACCCTATATATCCATCTTCACTTTTCTTCTTTCTTTCATTCTTTTCAATTTTATTTATTACTCTATTTTTTCAATACTTCTCTTATGTATATAGCAAAATTACTATTTTTTACCTCTTCAATTATTAAATCTTTTTATTATAGTCATGCATATTCTTGAATATATATACTGGACAGCCATCCATATGTTCAATAGTGGAAGATGCCACCGGGCTTTCGTATAAGCCAGATAATTTATTTTCGTGCCTGGATAATGTTAAAGATGACTGTCCTCATGTACCTTTATCATTTAATTCAGGCATGTCAAACTCATTCAAATAATGGGCCATTTAATGCTACTGGTAAGATTCTCGGAAGCCACATCACACAAATTTTCTTAAAATTTTAGTTTGAAGTGAGAATGCAGGAATATAGTTAGGATAATTAAAGCACATTATGGTATGTAGTTTAGTGAATTCAGTTCAATAATATACAATTGATATAGTATTGCTTTTATTTAAACATTTATTTTATTTAGATAAATTATTATTATTGGGGGAGGGGGGTAAACATTGTATTATTTTCCATTACATACCGATATTTTGATGAACTAGCATCCGCCATTGTCATGGTTAACTTTTGAAAGAAAAAACAGTTAGATCTCAAACAGTAATGTCACTGAGTGCAAGATTCATCATGAATAGTTTAGCATTCTGAATATGTGGCTTATCAAATTGTTTATTTCTTCAGTTTTACCACTTATTAATTTTAAGTTAAAAGATAAGCTTCCACATGGCTGGTATACATTGTGCTTCATCAGCCCTATTCCAGCCATGTGAAAGCCACTCATTTTATCTCTTAACTTAAAATATAGGTGGTAAAACTGAGGAAAATAAACAATTTGATAACCACATATTCGAAACAATAAACTATTTCATGATGAATCATGCACTCAGTGACATTACTGTTTGAGATCTAACGGTTTTTTCTTTCAAAAGTTAACTGACAATGGTCAGATGCTAGTTCGTCGAAATATCGGTATGTAATGGAAAATACCGTTATTTGATTACATATTTATAAAACTACAATTTATTGTTTTTACCGGAAACTTGCCAGTGCTTTCCTCCTACTAGTTTTTCAATATCTGGATTCAAAGACTTAGAACAAACAATTTTTATTATGCAGATAGATGTTTACCAGTTAATCTTGATCTGTACTGTTTTATTTAATTTCATGCATGAAAATAATTGCTCACCTTAAGTATATACTTCCAAAAAAGCATAAAATTTGTGCAGCAAATTTTTTAATTTCTGAATATCTTTCACTTAAATATGAATATATTTTGGGAGTTCCTACTTCTTGATATTTGTTTTTTAAAATTGAATCATTTTGAAAATCAATTAATTCCAGTTGTATTGAAGTCGGATCTTTTTCAACTTCAAAAGCAAAAGATCCATTGAGAAGAGAAAAAAATTCTTCTAACTCCTTGAAATCATCAAACCATTTATCCAATTCGTTTTTTTTTTCAATTTTTGCAGACTATTGTGAAAATGAGAAACTTTGATTTTGTGCTTTTAACTGCTCACACATAGCAAAATATGTCAAAATGTTCTTTTGCAAATGATTTTTAAGCAAATTCAGTTTTTGTACAAAGCTTGCAACTGCATCGTACATGTTCATTATCAATTGATCTTTGTCTTGCAATGTAATATTAAGATTCTTCAGATGGCCTGTAATATCTGTCAAAAATGCTAGGTCTTGTATCCACAATGGATCTTTTATACCTGATATATTTTCACGGTGTTCATCTTTCATTTCAAAAAATAATATTTCTTCCAAAAGCAGATAGAAGCTCTTTAAAACATTGTGGCAGGACAACTAAAGAACTTCTGTGTAATGAGGAAGATCTTCAAATTTGGATTCTAAATCTTTAAGGAACGAAGTAAATTGACGATAGTTAAATGCTCTCGATCGAATAAAGTTGACTATCTTTGTAACTGTTTTAAGAAATTGGTCCATTTTTAATAATTTTAAACAGAGAACTTGGTGAATGAGGCAATGAAAAGCTTTGATTTTCAGTTTATCTGGATACTCATCTTGTAATTTCCTTGCCAGCTGTGACACAAAATCTTTAGTTTCACCCGTCATCGATTTAGCGCCATCTGTTGTCATAGAAACAAGCTTGTCAAGAGGCAAGTTAAGTTTTTCCAAAATGCTCCATACGACATCAAAAATATCTTCACCAGTTGTTGTTCCATGATGAGGAATGAATTCAAACAATTCTTCGGCGATCCTCATATTATTATCACAACCATAAAAAAAACAGTAACTTGTGCAACATCTCTTATATCCATGCTTTTCCTGTAGTTGCTAAGTGTTGTCATCTGCCATTTCAGTAATTCTAGCTAACATCGTATTTCTTGATATTGAGATGTCTCAAAATTCCTGTACTTTTTCTGGACAGACAAATTCAGCAGCTTTTATCATACATTCTTTGATTAAAGAACCATCGGTGAATAGTTACTGAATTCTTCATTGTTTTTAATTTATCTTTTCTTATTTTTGCTTCTAAGTATGAAAATTGTTCTTCGTGATTAGTGCTATAATGTTGCAAATTAAGCACGTAATCTTATTGTTCATTTCCACACAAAATAGTTCAGTTCCCACTTTTCTTGGAAATTTTCTTCCCTCATTATCAATCTTTCGTTTTTTATTTAGCGTTGGAAGTGGCATTTTCTATAATAAAAATAGGGCTTTAAATTTAAATTTTAAAAATTAAAAAAATTACAATTACGTTTATGCTATATAAGCCTCATAAGGATTTATATACACCTCGTAAGGATTTAATACTATTCTAGTAATTAAATGTAAAGAGAGCGCTGCTGTCGATTCTCGCTCCTGAAATTATGCTCAATATATGGAGATATCTATAAAAGGGACAGATGTTTTCTCTCTCTCAGTCCCGAACTTTCCAGCATGGAGCAATTAAGATAGATATATGACAAAGAAGAAAGCTGTGCATAAGACCATAGATTAGAAATGGCCGAAGCCACTGAAGTTCCCCAAGGCCAAACATAAACTAGTAAAATTGTAGAACTTTTAGTGCTTCACAAACTGAATTGTAATCGTTATTAACTTATATGTAAAATATTAATTTTTCTCATGTTTTATTATAATTAAAATATTATATAACAAAATGTCAATTGCATGCTTGTTATTTCTTGTGCTGTCTGACTAGTTTTGGAAAGTTAGAAACTCTCGGACAAAAGTTTACTTGCATTTTTTGAATGAGTTATAAAAGGAAACAATCTGCAAATTTTTAACGCAGCGATCAGGACAAAGAAACTAGCACAATTGCCTTTTGTTAAAATTCTAAGAAAAATCCAACATCTGCAGATAGGATTGCTACATTGGTGGTGCAAATAGCTGACTAAAGTTTTGCTGGAATGTATTTATGTTCTTAAAAGCACAGCAGCACCTTATTAATGTTGCCAGCTTTGATGTTCATCTTATCTCAAATGTTTCATCATGATAAAAGTGTGTCATCAAAAATATTTGGCTATATGTGTAACCGAGAATTATAATTTAGGTATGTATGTAGCCAACAATTATTGTATATATTTTAGTTCATGTAATTAAATATAAAAGCTTGTTTTTTAAAATTAATTTATTGTTTGCAACGTATTGTTCTGTTTTCTATTTTATTGCAGAGCAGCATAGACGTGGGCCATGACAAATCCTGTTGAGGGCCGCATGCGGCCCACCAGTTTGATATGTCAAGCTTATTACTCATTAGGCTAGCTCAGCTTAGAGAGATTCTTATTTAACAAACAATTGATAAACAGACAACAGCAAACAAATGCTAGACAAATTTAAATAATCACAACATTTATTAAGAACTAAATGAAATTACATAAAATAAAATATATAAATTTAAAATTAATCACCCTCAATTATAAATGGTTTCAATTAAATAACAAATCAATATAGTTTATTCTTGTTCATTTTAAATTAAGAAAGAGCATTACTCTTCTGATACTAAATAATTTTTTTATGAAATATGTGCAATTACTTTATCTAATCATTCTTTAATAACCTAAAAATTTGTAAATATTGTACCTTCACTTAAATCTTTATTTAGACACATGTGTGTAAAACCATATCACAAAACATTCACAGCATCATAAACAATTATAAACTAAAAAAAGGCCAGAGACACTATTCCTAAGCCCATCTTAGGACCCAGATATAGGCTAATATCTAATGAAAAGCTTGACAGACACTATGCTGACAGAGGTTCTGAAGGTTTTATTAATTGTATATATATATATGTAGCAGTAATAAAATAAAATGTTCTGGAAACTGCACCAAAGCTTTGCCAAAATTAAAATAACCAAGCCCGCTATAAAGAAAAAAAAACAAATGCACAAATTAACTAATATATATAGTGATTTGGACAGAAACATGGCTGCCAAAAGTTAAATGTAAAGAAGGATGTAATTGCTCATGATACTTCTAAAGTGTAAAACTTTTACATGACCCACATCTTACCCACATACACACCGATAATGATGTGCATTTATTATATTATATAACAGAATAATACACAGTAGGTTTCAGATACTTTAAGAGAGTTAATGCTGGCACCAATCGATAAATAAAGTAATTAAAAAAATTTTTATTAGTATTTAAAGGTTATTTGTAAATAAGTATTATGAAAAAAAAAATTACTTTCTAACCATCTTAATAATGTGGAGAAAAAAATTACCTATAGTGAATTATAATGTTTGCAACAATGAAACTCCTTAAATCTTACACTAATGATGATAAATTTGTTTTAAATTAATAATATTCAATTGTCAACTTAATGAAAGACATATAGTTGTATTCTTAAGATATAATAAAAAAAAAAAGTCATCCATATAAGGAAATTAATTATATACATATAAAGTATTATACTAATATTAAATTACATCAATATTTGAAAGTCATCTAATACTTAAATTTAACAATGATTATTTTACAATAGGTATACATGTTTCTAAATACAAATCTGAATAATGCCTAGATTACTGAATATGATTTCTCATATATTACCATAAATCTTTTTGCACTGCAGATTTTTGTATTTAATGGTCCAGATAAATGAGTACATATGTTTATTTGAAGGTCCATGTTGTTTTATTATTTCAATTTGTGGTTAGGGAAAGAGATATGATTTGGTGTAGAGGTTGTTGATTGGCAATATCAGGTCATTCATGTAATTGGTTCATATCATGCTGATGAATGGAGTTATGCTTAAAGATAGAAGTTCATTATTAGATAAATTAACTTAGACACACATACTAACAGGTACAGTTACTGAAACAGTTGATCTTTTCATTTGTAGATTGGTTCGGTTAATTAGCTGTGTTTCACACTACACTTGTAGGGAACCACTGCAGATTTTTACTTTAAACAAGGCGAATATCAATGTGGGGTGAGATAGTTGGAAGCATACAATATCACAAAAGTGTCCTCATAAATAGGTAAGTAAGTAACTTTCATAATGAATTTGGTGGCTTTTATATGGCTACAGTCCCTTTGTTTTTCTGAAACTTCTAGAACCAGACATTAATCAGATAACTCCAGATAAGCCAGCTTTTCTAATCATTAATTACATTCCACATTAATCACTTTGTGGAATTTTACTTCAGCAATGCCCATTGTAAGAAAAGTACTTATCTTTTTAATTAAAAGCAATAAAAAAAGCATTCCTTACACCAAGAATTGTCTGAAATGTAGAAAAAATTATCTTATACAAAGATAAGCTACTTTTCCCTTTAAAGTACATTTTCTCTCTTCCTTTTTTTTAAACTAAAGTTATAACATTAACTTGCATTACAGAATATTACATATTCATGTGTGGGTGTGCATTATATACATTATATCGCACTCACTAATATACGAGCTTAATAAAAATACAAATTAATTACAATTTTTATCTTTTATTGAACTGACTGAAATTTGCAACCTTATATATATATATCTATTTTGAGACCTGGTGAAGTGTCTCACTATACAATTAATTTTACTAAGACAATAAAGCCTATTACTCAAGGCTTTAATAGGTTTATAGATGTAGATAACAATCGACCAAACCCCTTGAATCCAAAGCGTCCCTGAGAGCCCCTGTTCAAAAATTTAGTTTCAACTGAGTTTGTGCAGAATCAGTAAATCATACACTTACAGGTCTCAGACCAGTTGATCCGCCATTTTATTATGTTTCAAATGAGCTTTTTTTTTTCTACAATGAAATTTGGATTTTCTATGATTTTCTTTTTCTAAAATACAATATTTAATAAATATCAAACTTATAAATACAATATTTAATTTTTTTTCTCACTTTTTTTAGATTTTTTTAAGGGGAAATCTTTTTTATAGCTGGATTGTTTTCTCTTTGATATGGATATGAAAGTGGCAATGTATATTTGTAAGCCCTTTTGCTAGAAGCTCATTTTCAAGCTATTTGGAAGCTGCAATGTAAAAAAAAGGATTTGGAAGCTATAATGTCAAAAAAAAAAGGATTGAAATAATTTTTTATCTGCAAGGACAACCGTGGAGATCAAATCTAATACCTCAGGAAATTCAAATTTAAAACAGATATTAATTAGCCAGGAGTCGGTAAGTATTCAATTACTTTTATTACTTATTTTTTATTACTTTTTTTATATATATAATTAAATATATATAAAAAAGATTAAATATGTTATATAATTTTAGATAGTACATTTCAATGAGATAAAAACATACATATCCAGACTCGATCATATATGTATATTTAGTGTCATAGGCAAGATATATGATTTTATTTCAGTATTCAATTAGTTTTATTATTTATTTTTATTACTTATTTTTTTATTACTTTTTTTTTATATAATTAAATATATATAGAAAAGAATAAATATGTTATATAATTTTGGATAATACATTTCAATGTTATAAAAATGTACACATCCATCATATACGTATATTTAGTGTCACAGGCAAGATATATTAGATTTTATTTCAATATTCAATTAGTTTTATTACCTATTTTTATTACTTATTTGTTTATTACTTTTTTTATATATAATTTAATATATATAGAAAAGAATAAATATGTTATTTAATTTTAGACAATACATTTCAATAATATAAAAACATATACATCCAGACTCGATCACATACCCTCAACTATCTACTTCATCACATCATCTCCTACACATACATATAATCAGTGCTCATAATAAATTTGTTTATTTTGATGTTTATTGATTTTACTTAGTTTTTATTCATTTTATCTTACAGAAATTTTTGTTTGATATTTACTTTTTGAATACACTTTATTTACTTGAAAAGAATACATATTTTAGGTAGCCCTCCTCCCCCTTCCCCAATAATATAATAATTAATTATATTTTTAAATTTGAAAAGAATACACATTTTAGCTCACACCCAATTTTTCACTAATATAATAATTAATATATAATAATATTATAACATAATAATATAATACATTACAATTTACTTAAGTTCTCTTTGCATAAATATCTTGTAAACTACTATTACTGTTACTTTTTTACCTACTAAAACCCAAATATATTTCGAAAAGATACCTTGCATGGAAGGACAACCAACATTTCTAGCAGATACCCTGATATGGAAGAACAGGATCTGGGTCAGCTAGTAAAAATAGAAGTTATCAATCACATTGTTTTTGTAATTTTTTCACTGAAAAATTACTTCAGGTAAGACATATTATATATCATTTCTTTTCAACATTTTATGTCAAATGTGATGAAGCTGTCTATGAAATTGTAATTTTAACATATAACTTTCAAAATTTAGAATTTGTCAACTAATGTAAAAATAAATATGTTTAAAAGTGTTAAAAATCTAGTTTTTTAATTATTTTTTTTAGGTAATGACTATTTTATCAGCTTTATTACATTATTTCGTGTTTGCTCTAACAATGTATATATATATATTTATTATAATAAAATAGAAAATATATCAAAAATTATATTTCTTGTAACTTTTTTTTTAATTAAAGCTGGCGTCTTAGGATTTAAAGAGTTGTTAAGCAATCAACAATCTCAACCTGTACTCAAGGCAGACTCCTTTAACAATAAAGGTGGTCAAGTTACAATCTTTAGTGTCTATATCAGGGGTCCCCAACCCTATGCCCGCGGGCACCATGGTGCCCACAGACCATATTACATGTGCCCGCCGCTATCCGAACACAAATAAAAATTATTTATCTGATGCAAATATAGAGGATTTGAACTCAGATTTTCAAGCACTCTTCAACTATCCACACTATCTCATACAACTGATACACATGACCACACACATGTAGAAAAGATTAATAACCACCAATATTCGTATTTCATGCTAAACCAGCACTCATCAGTTGGTCCAGACTATCATCTCTCACACATATATATAATCAATGCTCAGTTTATATTAAGATAGCAAATCTTCATACTTTAATGGAAAGGGTTCAATCCACTGCAACCTCCAACTTTTCAGCCATCCATATCATTGAAAATCTGATGACGAAAACTCAAATCCCATGCTGATGCCAATATTATTGATGAGGGCTGGTTTAGCATGAAATACGTATATTGGTGATTATTAATCTTTTCTATATGTGTGTGGTCATGTGTATCAGTTGTATGAGATAGTGTGTAGTGTGAATAGTTGAAGGGTGCCTGAAAATCTGAGTTCAAATCCTCTATAATTACAATTAAGCTCCCAGGTTTGTGAAGAGTGCCTGGTTTTCAAATATTTACATATCAAGCTTGTATCCTGTCCATCCCTCTTATATGTATTTAATGGATACTGTCCTACATGAGGGGTCAGAGTGACTTCAGGTCAACATGGGCATGGCAATAATATTGGCATCAGCATGGGATTTGAGTTTTCATCATCAAATTTTCAATGATATGGATGGCTGAAAAGTTGGAGGTTGCAGTGGATTGAAGCCTTTCCATTAAAGTATGAAGATTTGCTATCTTAATATAAACTGAGCATTAATTATATATGTGTGTGTGAGAAATGATAGTCTGGACCAACTGATGAGTGTTGGCTTAGCATGAAATACATATATTGGTGATTATTAATCTTTTCTACATGTGTGTGGTCATGTGAATCAGTTGTATGAGATAGTGTGGATAGTTGAAGGGTGCTTGAAAATCTGAGTTCAAATCCTCTATACTTACAATTAAGCCCTGGGTTTGTGAAGAGTGCCTGGTTTTCAAATATTTATCTGATACAAATAAATTTAATTTTTTAAATTTCTTATAAATTATTCTATTATATTATAATCAAATTGTAAGGCATACTATACTTTTATAGTGTAAAAATATAAACGTTAATTATATGTTAAAATTTTATTTTTAAAATAAATATTTTTTGTATATGTGTATTATTAACAATATCCAACTATAAAGTTACATTGAAAAAATAAATGATGCCCACCACCTGGTCAATATTATAGAATGTGCTCTTAAGTGCAAAAAGGTTGGGGACCCTTGGTCTATATAAACACATCAGACCATAAATAAAGATGGTACCATCTTTATTGTTAAAGGAGGTTGCTTTGACTATAGGTTGAGATTGTTGATTGCTTAGGGGCTGATTGTTATCACTGTTAACAACTAATTTTATATTTCCTAACTATGTTGGAGAATCAACTTATGTTATTATCAATATTATTTATCTTATATTTGTTTGAACATATCACTTTTTATTTATCAATTTCTTTTGAAACATTATATCCAGATATGTAATATCATTATTTTTTCCTTTTTCAATTGTAAATTTATTTTCTTTCACGTTATTAATATCATTAATAAACGATTTATGTCTGCAGCTTTTACTAAAAATCATCAAATAATTATTTACGTATCTATTCAAAAATAAAACAGCATTTTTATTTTCTGTTATATTTTTATCAAATTCATTTGTATAAATATTGTTTAGAATTATACTTAAAGCTCCTCCCATTAATAATCACTTTTTGTTTATAAAATTCTTTATTACATTCAAAAATTATGTCCTCTCTAAAGTTAAATTTATTGCTTCTCTACCTTTAAATTTGTATACATTGATATAACATCCATTTTCATAAAAGCTAGGTTTCTGTATTCATATTTTTTAAATATGTCATTAAGTTGTTTTATTAAGAGTTTTATTATTTTTAAATTTTGTATTTCATACTAAGTAACATTTTTAAAATTTCATTTCAATAATCATTTTGAAACTTTTTCTAAATAAGATCCAGAGGCTACCTAAGGTGGGCCCTGGGCTCTGGCAAAAGCTCTAGGGCCCCTAGGTCAATAGATACAGAGCAACGAATACTCTGGTTCTTTCATGTTGGTCAAAGTTCAGGAATTTTACCACAAAAAATTCCAACCTCTGGGAGTAACTAATTCACGTAGGACTCTCGTCAACAGGGAATCAACTCCACATAAGATCACTGAAACTAGGATCCTATCATAATTAAGATCATTCCTGGATAGAATTCATCCTAGCCTACATGGCATTCCCAAGTTTGTACTCATACACCTTAGTGCCTTTACCATCCCGATAATCAAAGGAATGACTGACCTTCTGGCCGAAGGTACCCAGAGAATCGATGGAATGTGTCCAATTTGCCATGGTTCCCCTTATTAAGAAATGGGAAGCCCCACATCAATTGGACAACCTCCGACCTATCTCAATGTTGCCCTTATTAGTAAAGACAATTGAAGGCCTAATTAAAGAGGATATCCAAGACATCATCATAAATCAATTGTCCTCATACCAATTTGCCAAGAAGGGAAGCTCAACTGCCGATGCTGTCAACCACTTTCGCCTTCTAATAGATCATGTTCATGGGAAAAGAAATGTCCCGACCGATTGCAGTTCAACTCGACTTTGCTGGGGCCTTTGACTGCGTCAGGGTCGAAGTATTGCTTAATGTGCTAGAGGAACTCCAGATGCCTTCAACATATCTCCAGATGATAGAGAACCAGCTTCACAATCGGGATGTATTTCTCTCTCGATGGTAGTGGCTCCAGGATTTCGGCCTGTATTTCCATTCCTCAGGACTCACCACTAAGTACTCCTCTTCACTGCCTATCTGAACCCATTACTGCTAAGCATTGAGGCTGTCTTTCCTGGGATAGCCATCCCTATGCTGAGGGAGAACATTCGCCATATTTCCTATATGGATGACGTGGTGGTATTCTTCTCATCTCAGGATGAGTTCACTAGGCTTGAGGAACTCCTAGACCAATTTTCTCACAAATCTGGTCTCAGAGTAAACAGAACAAAATCGGCCATATGGTCAATTCTATCAGGCAAGTAAATACCAGATGGATTTGAAGCCCCCCTCAGAAAATTTCTTGGCTTCCCCTAGCCCCCCATCCATTATGAGAAGAGAACTCTAAGCTTCTTTATTAGCTAAGGTCAATTCTTCAGTAACTTCACTATCTAAGGTCTACCTGTCCTGATTGGGGAAGGTAGCACTACTTAATGCTATAGTATTGCCTAAAATAACATATTATCTAGCAGGATTTTCCCCCACATGCAAATTTATCCAAAAAATTGAAACCTTATGCAGAAAACTTTGCTGGGGAGGCAGGATTCCCATCATCAGCCTCAACATATTACAAAAACCCAAACTTCTTAATGGCCTTAGCCTTCATTCGCTGTAGATTTTTTACCTCCAATTAAATCATAATATACTATTCAAGATTTTTAAGGATAATCCCGATATGGAGTGCCCCTTCCCCAAGGAAAAGATAGAGCCTACCGATCGACCTCCGCCAAGATTAAGAAGCATTTGGCTACAAAAGCAAGTTACAGTGATTTTTCAAAACTTCCAGTTGTCGAGTTCCCTTTTTCAGGGGAAATTATCATATTGGGAAGTTTACCGATTAATGTTTCCTGGGAAAACTAAATCCGTTAATATACTTCCAATAGGAATCGCTCAATTTTCCAAATTAACAAAATTCATCAAACTGAGTCCAAAATTTGGATTTTTTAATAAAAATCATCCTTGGAGCACTCCCCACTGGAGCCTTTCTGCCCTACCAAAGGGGTTACAACATCAACTCCCTTGGTCCCCTATGTAACAAACAGGAGGAGTCAATTGGCCACATTCTGGATCAATGTGATTCGTGGACTTATCTCCGTAATATAGCATTAGACCGGATAAATGGCAATGACCCAGCTAACATTTCTCTTAATGCAGCAATTAAAAAGGGTCAATTTGGAACAATAAGACTGGCCACTTTCATTAACTTTTCAATTTGGACTGCCAGATGAAGCATGATATTTGATCATGGCTGTGATGACTCGATGATTAATCGATTTTTCAAATCCCTCTATAAGATAAAAGATGAGGGTAAATGAACTTGTCAGCCTTGGCTAATTGACCAAACCTGGAGCCAGATGAGGCTAGGCCTAAAACTTGAACTTTCTCCCATCCACTAAACAAATAATATATCCCATCTTTCACTTAAGAATAATCTAACTTTAACTATGAAGATCTTTCATACATACTAGACAATTAACTTACCTATATCAACTTGTAAATATTGTTATAGTCCTCGTTACTCTTTGGGCCAGGATAATCATTAATCAATGGAATTTCCAAACCTTATACATAGGTTTGAATTACATTATATTCCTAACTAATTAAGCTCATGACTTTCTTATGCTGCTCTTAAAACTAAATCATTGATTTAATACAACTTTGAAATTTCTATACACATGGCTTGCATACCACATTTATATGTATACATAATTTTATCATATCATTGAATGCTTTTGTATCCAATCTAATGTGTAAATAAAGTTTTAATTTTGAAAGTAAAGATTCCTTACAATTAATAAATGATCTCAGTCATATGTTTTCTTTGTTAATTTTTGGAGCTCCATATATTCTAGCTGTTGTACATTTGTTATTTGTTACTTTCTCAAATGTTTTGGCTATTAAACTTTCTTTATAAATCTGCTTAATTAATGTATATATTTTTTTATTGTTTAAGTCACTTTTTTTTTTAACTTTTTCATATACCTTATTAGTTAGTATAATATCATTTTTTCTAAAAAAATATTTTAATCCAATATCACTAGTTTATTTTCTTTATCTGACTTTAGGAATGCTACTATCACTAGTTTATTTTCTTTATCTGACTTTAGGAATGCTACTTTTTCTTTATGTAATTAACTTTAATCTTTTTTGACTTCTTTCTTTTCTATTATTTCTTTATTTCCTTGATATTCCCCTTTCTTCTATTATCAAATTTATTACTATTTTCGATTTTATAAATCAAATTGTTCATTTCTTTCTTAAATTTTCAAACCAGATTTTTCCTCATTATTTATCAGTTTTGTAACATTGTTGTCATCATAACAATAAACTCCATATTTTTCTTCTACATAATCTTGTGCTAATTTTTCCATTATTGCTTCTATTTTTATCACATCTTTCTTATTGTTATTTCCAATTGGCACATATTTAATTCCTTTATTAGATTTTTTTTTTTTCTGACGTAAATTCTATTTTTAAAGATTACATATATTAACCATTTTGTCATCTGTTACAATGCATTGTTAAAAAGAAATTATTAAACTCGGGTGCTTACTATATATGTATATAATTTTAATGCGCAAATACGCGCACAACAACCGAGCTTCATCGATTAAATAACAATATATTATAAACTCAAAATAATTATAATATCTAAATAATAATGCCCGAGCGCTTTCAAGAGAACTTAGCTCTCATAATCATGGGCAACAAAGAATAAGCATAGCGTGTTGGTATATGCTAAAATATGCTGATATATGTAAATTAGTTGAAAATAAATGCGTCAGCACTAAATGATCCATTTCTTAGAGATTTTGTAACATGCATCTTTCCTATTCATAGCCTTATCATCAATAGCAATAAAACATGCTTCTTTAACTTTTCTCTTAATGTCATTTCTCTTGCATGACCAGCTGATTTCTGATGTATTGCAAATATTGAGTTGCAATTTGGGTCTACTTGGGCATCATACTATGGGGAAACGAAAGCAACTCTTTCTACAAGACTATCCCAGCACAGATATTCTTACAATAAGGCCCAAGTAGACCCAAATTGCAACTCAATATTTGCAATACATCAGAAATCAGCTGGTCATGCATGTGAACCTAAAAATGCAAGAATAGTTTGCAGGGAGAGAAATGACATTAAGAGAAATGTTAAAGAAGCATGTTTATTGCTATTGATGATAAGGCTATGAATAGGAAAGATGCGTGTTACAAAATCTCTAAGAAATGGATCATTTAGAGCTGACGCATTTATTTTCAACTAATTTACATATATCAGCATATTTTAGCATATACCAACATGCTATGCTTATTCTTAGTTGCCCATGATTATGAGAGCTAAGTTCTCTTGAAAGCGCTCGGGCATTATTATTTAGATATTATAATTATTTTGAGTTTATAATATATTGTTATTTAATCGATGAAGCTCGGTTGTTGTGCGCGTATTTGCGCATTAAAATGCATTGTTCTATTTTCTTCTTCCAGGGATATTTTAAATTTTTTTAACATATCTCTCATTTGTATTCTCATTTATAATTCTTTTTGTTTCACATAATTCCCAAAATTTTTCTTTTTCACCACTTGTTATTTTATCCCTCAATATAAATTCTATATTATTTTTATAAACAAATCTCTTTTCTTTTTATAATACTGTTAATATACTTCTCTAAAAAATATTCTTTTTCATAATCTTTATAAATATTTCAATATTCATTAATGATATCAGTGCCAGCCAGAGTAATCAATGAATGCCAAAAGACTTGTGCATAAAATTACCATCTAGTGCCTACTCATCCAATATCACCAGACTAGTTTCTGGTTTGTAGCTTTCGTCAGTGAAGAGGTTTGGATCTGAGAGCACTGCACCTAGATCTTAGAATCTAATGCAACCCTCCAGCAGCCACCTTTTACCTCTACTTAACTACTAAACTATGAGAATAAAATTGAAAACAATAATATTTTCAATCTAAGCTCAATAGCTTATATAGTCATATGGGTCTGAACCCAGTTCAGTTCCCATACATTTTGGTGTCTTTGGCTCTTTAACAACCATAGCCACCACTATCCTATTAGGCAGGATTGGTGTTAAATCACTAAACATCACATGATCACAATTCCTTATGCTAGCACATAACTGTTATTAAAACAGGCAAAACTCTCCATACAATAGTGCCATTCAGTGCCAACCAGAGTAATCAATGGATGCCAGAAGGCTTGTGCATAAAATCCCCATCTAGTGCCTACTCATCCAATATCCCCAGACTAGTTTCTGGCTTGTGGCCTTCGTCAGATAGTGGTGGCTATGGTTGTTAAAGAGCCAAAGATACCAAAATGTATGAGTACTGAACTGGTTCAGACCCATATGACTATATAAGCTATTGAGCTTAGATTGAAAACATTATTGTGTTTTCAATTTTATTCTCATAGTTTAGTAGTTAAGTAGAAGTAAAAGGTGGCTGCTGGAGGGTTGCATTAGATCCTAAGATCTAGGTGGTGTTCTCAGATCCAAAGCTCCTCACTGACGAAGGCCCGAAGACAGAAACTAGTCTGAAGATATTGGATGAGTAGGTACTAGATGGGGATTTTATGCACAAGCTTGCTGGCATCCATTGATTACTCTGGTTGGCACTGAGTGGCACTACTGTATGGAGAGTTTTAATAAGTTATGTGCTAGCATAAGGAATAGTTATTGTATGATTCATTAATGTTCTTAATTTTTCCATCTTAATGAATTTTGATATTATATTATTATCATCACAATTATTTAGATATTTTATTATTTTTATATAATTTCATTATACTATTCCATTGCCCATTGATTAAACTTATTTCTTCCATATCTATCATTTCCTGTGAATAATCCATCAAATTCTTAATACTTCCAATATTTTTCATTGATGTCTGTGAATTTAAATATATAAGTTGAAAAATATATATTCTATTTGCTCCAATCCTTTTCTTTGTGTAATTCAGATTCTTCACAAATGTCAGTAAACCATTTTGGTACAATATTTAATATAAATGCTATATCTACACCTTACTTCAAACACTTTTTGGCAAAAAAAATTTTCTTGTATATATATAAACATACAATCTGATATTTCAACTATTTTGCAATCTTCTTCAGAGCTTTTTTAACTTACCCACTCCTATTTCAATTTTAAAAATATATCATTTATTAGTTTTATTATGTTTTGTTATACTTTATTTATTTATTGTATTATTTATATAATAACTTGTTTTATTTTATTTTTCATTATTTCAGTTCTGAGGAAGACTGCAATACAATCAAAACATCAGAATATGTGTCTGGATATATATAATAATAAAAAATTGCAAAAAGGATTTGAAGTTAGCTGTAGAATTGTATTTATATTAAATATTACAGCAAAATAAAGAAAGTGGTAGATTTAGTATCATTTGTGATATAAAAATCTTACATTATTATCAATATTTTATAAAATGAAAGGATATTTAATCATATTCTTGAATATAAAAAGTAAGGATCATTATCAGTAAACATAATGACAGGAAACAAAAAATGAGAAAAGCATGTTTCATTAAAAATGCATTCTCAATAATGAACAAAAAATCTAATAGTTTTCTGTTGAATACATTTTAGAGCATATGCGATTGAAGATAAAATAATAATGTGTTTTGCAATATATGTTCTTTTGTACTTTGCACCAAAAATGTATTAATACTATATATTCAGCAGTCTTCATTTAAGAAGCATTTTTAAAATTGCTTATAGTTTACTGATCTACTATTTATGTAAATTCCATTATGAATTTTAAGAAATTGATATTTCATTCATTGAATATCTGTAGAAATCATGTTTTAATTCTACAATTACTCATTGATATAAAAATACAATATAACTGTTTTTAATTTCTAATACAAATTCTTTTTATTTCAACAATTCAAACCAAATATTAGGTTACTTATGAAGCAGAATTTGATATTAATATAACAAAACACCAAATATATATTTTTCCTTTTAATTTGGCAATCAATAAAGCAATTTTTTTTAAATTTAATATAATTTCCAAAAAAAAAATGTGCATGCTGTATAATTTGAAGACAATTCCTATACAAGAATACAATCAATTTATCAAACTAATCCTTGTAAAAAAAAAAAATAATAATAAATCTGATTTTTATCAAAGATGAAAAAATGTATTCATTGTAATGCAACTGAAAGTATATATAATAACATGGTATAAAGATATTTTTCAATGCTCATCTGTATTCAAGCAGTACTTTTAAAATTCTTATTTTAATTTTAAAATTATAATACCTTAAAGCTTCTTCTGAAAATGTTTTAAATTCCACTAATGATGGACTGTTTTCTGCTTCATTCTGCTGATCCAATTCATAACTTGCCACCATAAAATTTCTTACTACACTTTCTGTTTGTTCTGTAACTATTACTTCCTTTGCTTTCTCATCTTCTAATGTAACAATTTCATTGTCACTACTACTTGGGTCTCTTATGTAAATCAATCCATTTGACACATAAAGTGATGGATGAGAAGCAGAAGTAGATGAACTGTGTAATGATAGTGAAAGATCAAGTTCGTGACTATCAAATGGACATGAGTTACTGCGGTGAAAATGTGACCGTCCTGGGTTAGTCATTGAGAACAGTAATATCACATAATACAACAAATATTGAGTAAAACTTTTTCTAAAAAATCAAAAAAAGAAAAATATTAATAATAAATCAAATAAAATTACATGTGTATGTGTGTGTTAAGTTGTTTCAGATTTCTCCATGAGTAAGAACAAGGACAATATTTACTAAAATATTAACAAACAATTTTAGATAACATGCATATCCATAAATAAGCACGATCTTTTTCAAGATTGTCTGCCTATTAATATGAATGACTTCTTTACACATGGAAAATTCTAAAAAACATTTGATGACTTTAATAATGAAAATATTTGTATTATATACACCAGGGGTGGCCAACTTTTGCATTCATAAGATATACTTTTTATTTTAAAAATGTGTTGCGATCAACTTGCTGTCATAGGCAATCGATTTGTTGTCATAGGCGTAGTCTAAGTGGAGGGAGATGTGAAATACATACTATTTTTATATATCTATCTATTAAAAAATGACAGTTATTTAACAGACCAAAAAACTCATGTCTGGGGAATTAAAGCAACAAGAATAATTAACAATATTTATTAATTCAAATTAGCTATATTAAATCAAGATTAAAAATATTATTTTCAATAATGATACGGCTTAGTGGACTTCACCCATCTAGAATTGAAAAAAAATTTAGAACAAAAATAACAATTAAATTTAAAAATCTTGACTTAATTTGTTTCACTCATTACACGATAGCTCTTCCCAAATTGGCCTCGCGATCGACCAAAAATGGTTTTGCGATCGACCAGTGGATCATGATCGATTTGTTGGACACCCCTGATATACACAACAAAATTTTAATTTGAGTTAAATAATTCAAATTTGTTCTAACAAATTGTAAAATTATAAGATTTCTGTTAAACTTATAAAAATTTTAAATACAATGTAAGATTAATTAGCACTATATACATTACTTAAGATTCATTTATAATAGTAAACAATTAAAATTCATTTCAACCTTTCTACTATTCTCTGAAATTATTCAAATAAAGTCAAATTAAATTTTATGTAACATTTCTCCAAACTCTTTTACTTGAATAACTTTCTACCATTTAATCAAGTCTCTTTTTTTTTTACTGACAATAACAATTTACGTTTTAATTATTTTTTTTAATTATCTTTTCTGCTCTGTTTATTTAAAAAATGTCATTAGTATCTTCATCAAACAATGATCTTTTGAATGTTATTTTATTCATTGGGAAAATAAAATTTTTATTCTTGTAAATTTAGTCTAGATTTTTTTGTGAAAAAATTCTTCAAAAGTATTCCTAATTTATTAATTCTCCATTTTCATTTTTTCAATCATGGTAACCAAGATATTATTTCTTCTATCACCAATTTCTTTTGGAGTTATGTATTATTTTGCTTTTTATTCAATAATATATTTCTATAAAGAGTAATAAAATTTTATCTACACTATAAATTCCTTTCTAAATTTGACAATTTTACTAAGTAATGATTGACAACTAATTATTCCTTCAATTCTTATTCAGGTAGTGATATTTATTTTTTCTACAGTTATCAAAAATACTTACTATGTTAATTCCTATACTTTTCCAGAATTCTTATTGCAATTCAAATCAATATACTTAACTTATTAGTATTTTGTCTCTATCTTATAATATTTAATTTTTTTGATATTTATATAAGTTAATTTTTACTTTTTGTGCAATGAATATATCTACATGCATATATTGAAATATTTTGATCCCATTGCTGCTGTATTAGACAAATGCAAATAAATCTTTTAAATGATATATTTATTAAATACTTATATAAATAAAAAACTAGAGATGTAACTTATGTAACACATCATTCTGCACACATTAAGTAGGTAATATGATATTTGTAAAAAGTGAAGAAAGAAATTATTTTTTTTCTAAAATAAATTATATATATAATATTCACTATATCATTTGTAATAGACAATTAAAGTTAAATAAATTATTAAAAAAAAAAACAATTATCTTGAGAGCCAATGAACCTACAAACAGATTTAAAAAGCAGTTATGTTACTTATCAAAAAATATAACTAGAAATATAATCATGATACAATTTTTTTAAAAAAAAAACAAATCAATATGTTACATATATTACTTTTAAAAGCATGATTTTGATTTAACAAATAGTGAAGTATATAAAGTTTCACACATTTAATCAGTTTGTAGTTTTGAAAAATCTGCTGAGAAGCCTGTTTAAAAGCTAATTGTAGAGAATAATGAAGATAAATGGAGTAGTTGGTGCTGAAGACTAATACTAATATAAAGAAACACCAATTCAATGATAGAATGAAGATAGAAGGAGCAACCACAAGAATAGTTGTGTTTATCTTACTATAAGCTAAAAACATGTACTATTGGCTATGTTTCAAATAATATGAGAAGTTAGGCAATTCCCCTTTTTGGTCATTTCATTTTCTCCAACAACTAATTAATTAGCATGTGGCAACAAGCTAGATGCAAGATAAAAAAAAAGCCGTGAAAAAAGTGTCTGTTTGAAATAAGAACTATATCCTGAAGAGATTATACTGTATAAGAATGAAAAATCAGCCTATCTAGAACACTGATTATCATATAAGAAAAACATGACAAACTATAAAAAATTAATGAAAATAACTGTGGAGAAATTAAAATTATATCATCAGAAAATTATACAAGAATCCAGAAAAATTACAATCCAGAATATTTCAAAATTGAAGAAAAATGAATCCAACTAATCATTTCATTGTAAGCATGCAATTTCAAAAAATATATTCATTTCAAAGAGATATACCCAAATATAGCTTGTACATTTAACCAACTGGTACATTAAATTTAGATAAATCTATCATAACTCTATTTTTATTAATAAATGATATCAAAATAATTATTTTGGATAACAATGCTAAAAGAAATATAATTTTATTTTATATTACTGATATTTATCTATATTTTATTTAATTTTATTAATTTATATAACCTGCTCATCAGTCTGTATTAAATGAGTTTATTACAGTTGCTACTGTATTAATTAAATAAATTAATAGTAAATTTTATTATAAAGAAAAATAAAACAATATACTTGGAAGCTAAGCCAGATTAATTACATTTTATTATATTGTCTCAAACATATATCTTCTAAGTCCGTATCTACTGATTTGCTTATTTAATTAAAATAATATTGTTAACCTATTTGGAGTCAATCATATTATTTTTCTCTCATGAATAAATGATTATTTTTGAACTTATATTCTGGTACTCAAAGATTAAAATTAATTCTTTGGGAGAAATGATATGGAGAAATACATCTAGAAAATGAGTTATATCTTTCAGAATTAAAACTAATTTTATTTAAGAATGCTGGAAAGGTCTTCTAAATTTTTATTTACAGTTTGTAAATAATCAGTCTAGTAGAATTTTAAAAAATTTTCTTTGAGTTCACATTCCAAATCTCACTTTTATTGCATAAAACTGAAATTATATTTGAGACCTGAGGATAAGTTGTTTTTTATCAGAATATGAAAATTTAAAGAGAGAATTGGCCAAATGCTAATTTTTTTTTAATATTAACAAATGAAAGAATACCCCTAATAGATAATTAGCTAAAGCCTAACCTAGTTCACTTATCTTTTCTATTAAGAAATGAAAAAATATTTCCTAAAAGTTATCTGGTTTGATATTGTATAAATATTTTTAAAATTAATTTATTAAAATATATTCTTAAAATAATCTTCAAAACAAAATAAAAAAATATTTTCCTTTAAAAACTTTTTATTTAGTAAATCTAATCAATCATATAGGAATATTTTCTAAATAATTTCAGATCCCAATGTTCTAGTCTGTCTTTTTCAAGGGTGCAATAACATTTTTATTTCAAAATATTATGAAATGAATGAAAAATTGGAAGATAAATATTAATTCTTAAACAATACAATTTAAATTTAAACAACAAAACTATATCTACATTTTAAGCAAGTAAAATTTTAAATATTATCTCCATTTATACCTTCAAATCATTTAATTAATTAGAGAAACCACCACTATACCAAACTTTGAAAATTTCTCCAAATGTAATGGAAGAACAAATGAGTAGAGATAATTTTAATCTCCAAATCTGATGTTTCTCATTAAGCATAAGTATTAATTTTATTTTATTTTATTCACTTTTCGATAAGAAAATTTTTGTGATAAAATTGTTAATGAAACTAATAAATATGCTAATAAATAATAAAAAAATGCAGAAGTTGAAAAATTATTAAGTCACGAGTTATATCTGCATTTTTTGATGTGATAATGAAAATTTCTTGCAAGGCACATGTAGGGGATATTTGGGAAGTCAAATATAAGTCTGAGACAATGTTATATGACCTGCAATAGGTTTTAATGAAAAAATGCTGGATAACAAAAAAAGACTAACCGAATATAATAAATAAGACATCATAGGCAGTGCAACATAAATTTCAAAGATGCATAGAGAAGAAACAGTTGATTAAGCAATGGTGTGTCACAACACAAAGGTTCATATTACAAGAGCACTTACAACTGCATATTGTTGAATGAATCACAGATTAGTACATTCCAAGGTTAAAATCATAACTGAATTTAAAAATACATTCTATTCCAATCATATTGGTAGGAAAATCAATGTTTGTTCTTTAGAAGTATCCATTTTTACTAAATTTTAACAGCTATTAAACATTAAAATTGCTAATCCGAATGAAATTTTATTGAGAATTGTGTTACGAAAACATGTAAATCTATTCTTGGGTTCACTAAAAAATAATAATCACGATTTGTTTTATAATAATCTTATTAATAATGATTGATTAAAAGGAAAAAATGCAGCACTTTTTGCTTGGCAGAATAATAAATTGCATGAGATTTAAAGACAGAAGTACTATGACTAACAAGACTTAAAACTGATTGGTAGATTAAACCTACAAAGGACATGAGATACAGGTATTCACTGATTATAATTACTATAGATCTTTTTGTTGTTGTTGTTGTTGCTGCAATGAAAGCAACTTATTGATCTAAAAATAATATCACAATCCTAGTAAATCCACCAATGACACTTTCTTATATGTCAACAATATTTCACTAAACATCACATGATCACTATCTCTTACTAGCACATAATTGTTATTAAACAATTCAAAACAAAGCAAAACTCTCTATATAGTAGTGCCATCTTGTGCTAACAAGAGCAATCAATGGATGCCAGAAGGCTTGTGCATAAAATCCCTATCTAGTGCCTACTCATCCAATATCCCCAAACTAGTTTCTGGATTGTGGCCTTCATCAGTGAGGAGCCTTGGATCTGAGAGCACTGCACCTAGATCTTAGGATCTAATGCAACCCTCCAGCACCCACCTTTTAACTCTATTTAACTACAAAACTATGAGAATGAAATTGAAAACACAATTAATATTTTCAATCCAAGCTCAATAGCTTATATAGTCATATGGGTCTGAACTCAATTCAGCACCCATACATTTTGGTGTCTTTGGCTCTTTAACAACCACAGCCCGATGCACAAGCCTTCTGGCATCCATTGATTGCTCTTATTAGCACAAGATGGCACTACTATATGGAGAGTTTTGCTTTGTTTTGAATTGTTTAATAACAATTATGTGCTAGTATGAGATAGTGATCATGTGATGTTTAGTCGTTTAACACCAATCCTGCCTAATAGGATAGTGGTGGCTATGGTTGTTAAAGAGCCAAAGACACCAAAATGTATGGGTGCTGAATTGAGTTCAGACCCATATGACTATATAAGCTATTGAGCTTGGATTGAAAATATTAATTGTGTTTTTCAATTTCATTCTCATAGTTTTGTAGTTAGAGTTAAAAGGTGGGTGCTGGAGGGTTGCATTAGATCCTAAGATCTAGGTGCAGTGCTCTCAGATCCAAGGCTCCTCACTGATGATGGCCACAAGCCAGAAACTAGTCTGGAGATATTGGATGAGTAGGCACTAGATAGGGATTTTATGCACAAGCCTTCTGGCATCCATTGATTGCTCTTGTTAGCACAAGATGGCACTACTATATGGAGAGTTTTGCTTTGTTTTGAATTGTTTAATAACAATATTTCAAACAGGTAGGAGTATTTAATCGCCTTCTGAATAAACAGGCAAAGCATAAGAAATAGTGATCACACATGATGTTTATTGGCTTAACACCTTCTGAATAATGACACAAATTGA
Source organism: Epiperipatus broadwayi (assembly GCA_028023455.1). Classification (NCBI taxonomy): domain Eukaryota; kingdom Metazoa; phylum Onychophora; class Udeonychophora; order Euonychophora; family Peripatidae; genus Epiperipatus; species Epiperipatus broadwayi. The sequence goes on along the minus strand of JAQFVV010006554.1, from coordinate 106,922 downwards.
GATAACAATATATTAATAACATATCTATTTTATCAAATGATTTAAATGAAATATTGAGTTTAATAAACAATTCTTTATAATCTTAAAAATGGAAAGACTGCAGATCTTGATGAATTACCTGGAAAAGTTTTAAAATAAGGTGATATGTTCATTTCAAAAATACTGGAACTTTTTTAGGAATATATGAATTAATGAAATTGTGCCACCTAATCTTGAAAATGCTTCCATTATTTCAATTTATAAAAACAAAGGTAGACAAAATTATAATAATCGTATTATGAAATACAATTATTATCATTACAACAAAAATACTTTCAAGAATTTCATTGAGTAGGTTATTTCTAAATATAAGCGGTTTCCAAAGACTCAATGTAGTGTAGGAAATCAAGATTCATGTCAGACATAGCTTTTATTGCAAGACAAATGCAAACAAGAGTTGGCACAAAAAAAGCAATTTATATACGTTTTTTAATGGCTTAGTCAAAGCATATGATTCAATAAAACAGGTCTATGACATTGTTTGAAATTAGATAGTTATTTATTAAAGTTGATTAATATTATACAGTTTCTATATTTATGAAATGTTAATATAGCAGAAAATATGATGTGCAAGGGTGTGCACTGGCTCTAACATTGCTTATAATTTTTCACAGTATGGTTTTTGGAACTGAGATTGATAATGATATTTTTAATTTGAACTGATTAAAAGTAAATGAAAACGTTTTGGATACTGGATTCACAATATCCTAATGGTTGAGCTATTTTTGCTAATTCAAAAAACAATCTATACAATGTTCTTAAGGTTTTGAAAGCAACAAATATTTTGGTTTAGTAATCAATGTTAAAAAAAAATCTAGTGATTATCAGCCAGTGATTGAAGAAAGATCTTAATACCTTTTAGTTTGGATGATTATCTATTAAAGAATGTAAGCAAATTTAAATATCTGTGTAGCTTTTTAAATAGAAAGATGGAATTAAATGTACATATGCAGCACAGACTTCAATATGTTGCCATTGCTTTTAACAAATTAAAGATAAGATATTCCATTACAAGAAATAATTATTGCAACTAATTTAGCTATATAGAGAACTGTTATTTTATTTGATTGTGTAGAAAGTGCGACTTAAACACTGTGAAGACATAATAGAGACATTAGAAAAACTTCATTTAAAAATGTTATACACAATTTAAAAATTATAGTAGTAAGATCATAGGACCCCCAATATGTTGTTCAACATGTTGAATGTGAAACTACAATCACATCTTCATTGGATTGAATATGTGAAAAAAATAAACAATACAACACTTCCTAAAAGACATTTTATTGCAACTTAAAAATGATTTTCGAAGAACTAGATTTCATTTACAGTATAATGTTATCCCAAGGTTATTCTAAAAAAGTGCAATTATTGAGAAAATATGGCAGACAATACAATTAGATATATTGAACTGTTTCAGAAAACAAAAATGCAGCAGAGATTAAAAGACAGCATCACAAAACAAATAAATATCATAATGGGTCAGATGTTCTATATGTATTTATTCTTGGGTTGGTTTATATTGTTATGCCAAAATACGGCAATGCTGCTGCTGCTACCATGAATTTATTTTGTCTTATTTTTTCTTTTGGAATTGAAATTGCCATAGTGACTGCTAATGTTGCATCCTTCTTTCTTGTTTTTATCATAAAAATTATTAATGAAATAGAAACGATAAATTAATAAATTCAAGGTACTTTTCTGAAAAGATTATATTAGCTATTTGCTCACTGTATCATTTAACATCACAATTTCCAAACTAAAAAATTAAAATTTATTTATTATTTTCTGATTTTTATTTACTTAATATATTTACATAAATCAATAGTTAATTGAAACTACACATACAAAATGCTGGCAATGATGGGAATATTCTACTATTTAAATCAAGTGACTAGATATCATAGATATACAACACTCTCATATCAATAGTTAACTCTGTGAGCAGTACAAAATGGGCAATATCTTATTAGAATAGTCTCAACACAATGTTTATCACAAGAAATAAATCTGGTTCTTCCACCTGCATTCATGCAAAGTAATAACTAGTCTATGATATGATTGTCATAATTCTAACAATCCAACATTATGTTTCATAGTAAAAAGAGGCTTCTTTTCACAATATTAGCTGTAATTGTGTAGTGGGTGAGAAAAGCATGAACAGAACTTTTTTAAGATCTCTATGGCATTATTCTAATTATATATTCTTCAGTTCCTATACTTGTTTCATCAGCATTTTCTAGGATTTATATCAGGACTAATGGCTTTGAATTGACAGAGTGGTATAAACATTTCAATTATCAAGTTCACAAAAGATTATTTTTAAAGACAAGAATCTTCATGTGCTGATATTTACAATAAGTTATTCATTGTGATTTTATATTTTTGATTATGATCCTTTTGTAATATCATTAGTCTGCCTTAGTAAGCTTCAATTTATAGCTACATTTAATTTTACCATTTCAAGTCCGTCTGTCCCCTCACTTTATTGAATAAATGCAATCATCATTCTTGAGACTTGATACTGCAATATTAACTGATACAATAGTTTTGGATATTGTTGTTTTATCCAATTGGCATCAAAAACTGGATTTCTTTTAAATTAATAACAGGTTCAATTTTTTTTTACCCCCAGAATCATGAAACTGATTTCACTTTTCAGTTAGGTAACATTCCTCACTCATATCAAGTTTTATCTGCAAATAAAAATGTTATATTATTTTTCCATTTCACTATTTCATAATTGGGAAACTATTGTTGGATTCAGAAAAAAAATATTATATTTGTAAATGATGTTTAATATTTCAAGCTTTATTTTTTTTTACTGGGCCTTGTTTATCTACACATAAGTAACAACATATTTGTAATTAATCTGATTTCATAACTTACCATCCACAATAGTCTTAACTATTCCAATTTCTATATATCTGCACAGCACATTAATTGATAGCTATGATTGTAATGGTCAAACATGTAAAATTTGCTAACAAGACCGAAAGACCAAGCAGGCATGATCACTTTTACAGATTTGGTTTGACTGAGATTTTCATTGCTAATTACATAGGGATAGATGTGTTGAATAGGGATCTACATCAGTTCTGCTTAGCTCAGAATATGCAGACTCTTAACTCAGAATATGCAGACTCTTAACTATTATTTAATCTTAATTACGATTCCGACCAGCAATGAGAAGGACAACGAATAAATTATATAAATTAATGTTTATTAATAATTAATAGATGAACAAAGTGGCTTGCTTATGTACATTTTAAGGTTACAGGCTGTTTACTAGACTTTACAGATATATAGAATTATGGATGTCAGTAATATGCATGACTAATAAAAATAAAGGTGTCATATCATCTGTCCACAGGGTAATAAAATAATATTTATCAGATCATTATGGGTTAACCTTAATTGCATTCTATTTCTTTAATTCATTATTTCTAAGGACCTTACGATAACCGATCTAGATATCATATAACATAGGATTATGGCTATATGCAGAGACATAATAAGGAAGAAGAATCGTGGGACTGCATCAATTATGTGCGACTCAATGGCTGTCATATGGAGTTACATCGACTTTGCGATCTAAAATATATAATTCATAAAGAACAAAGATGGATGTCCTAGGCCACAGATGTGTTCCTGCTTCTAACTATAGGCGCATCCTATAAAGAAGGTATATGTGTGTATCACACTAGAATTTAACATGCTTGGATCTTCTGTCCTTCAGCGCTACCTAGCTAGCCGGGCAAATATCTATAATATAGCAGGCACTGGATATACTGCATAAATAACTAGTAAATCATACTTAAAGTAATGGAATATATTTGGGATAGCCCCTGATAATGCACATCTACTATGCAATATCCAACAAAAGAATATATTACTGCTGGGGAAGTTATGCTTAGAATATTAAATGAGAGCCAGCTTTTCAAGAAAACTATTTCCAGAAATTATTTTAGATCTAACTCTCAAAAGGTGAATGAAATAAGACTTCAATGTAGATTACACTTAGGTAGCATGGAATAAGACTTTAATATATATACTATATTCTTTCATGATTATCTTTTTTATACAATTTTCTTAATTTCTTTTTCACATGTATGCAACAATATCTATAATATAAATAAACTTTTTTATAAAAGAATTTCATAAAAATTTATTTAATAGTATTTTGTAACTTTTGAACACTTAAGTTCAGAATGATTTTGGCTATTAATGTGGTTCATTTGCAAACATGTGATTTACAAATATTGATTTAATATCACTAATTAATATTCTTACAATCAAAAGCTTAGCATAAAATCATAGTATTCTTCATTGTACAAATCCTAAAGTTTTGATACCAAATTCTAAAGTTTTGATAAGACCTTTTTTCTATGAGTCTGAATTTTTTGCAATACTTATTTGTACGGTTGACTTTCAGAATTTGTTTTAAAAATTCAGTTTTTGAAAAGTGTAAATTAACACTCACCTATTACTTGACTTTAAAATATATCACAACTACTGATATTTTATATACATAAGCAGAGTTTAATCATAAAAAAATACCACAAATGTCAAGCTGATTCTGAATTAAAAAATTCAATTTTTTTTTCACAAATCTTATTGGAGCACAGGCCTTATAAAAATTTGTGATGACATAATTCTAAAATTGAGATACTAGAACAAAGGGTGGTAAATAATCATAAGACATCATTAACAATATAATAAATCAGAGAAAAGGCATTAAATATAGATACTAAATTGGTTTCAGATCTATATAGCTTAATAGACAAGTTGGCTTATAACATTTATATATTTTTCAAACTGGTTTGATAGCTTGATAATAAAACAAAGAAGTAAGTAAATGATAGCTGCTTAAAGGAAAGTACATTTGATCCTAAAGATCCAGATGAACTGTTTCAACTTTCAAAGCTCCTCGCTAATAAAAGGCATAAGCTTGAAACTAATCAGGGAATATTGGATAGAACAATACTAGATAACAATTTATTAAGCATTATCACTTGGCATCTATTAATAATTACAGCTTATAATAGATGACAGAGATGTGGTGGAAGAAAAAAATATTCTGCTGAAACAAATAATATTCTGTTGATTAGTAACTCTACTTTACTTTAGATAATATAACAACTATTTATAATTTATTCTATTCCAGCCACGCTTCTATTGTTAGTTTGAGTAATCAGTAGATGCTAGCTATAGTGGTTATTAAATTCCTAAGTTGCAATGCTGCCTTATTCATATTCCATAAACTACTTTATAGCTAGATTTTCATCAAATGAGGAAGTTTGAATCTGGATTTAATGCACTTACGATTTTTTTTTTATCTAAAGCACTTTTTCACCCAGTAACTAACTATCTTTCTTTTTTGTGTGTGCGTTTTAAACTATTAATGAATGCACGGCAGTATTTAAAATAGCTTAAGCTACAATAAATATTTTCTAAGAATAAGCTGTCTCTGCAGATGCCTAAATCTCATTTTAGTAAGCAATTTCACACGATCACATCCATGTATACACATAATGCTAGGCGTGATTCGTTAAACTTTTATATAGACAAAATATAACATGAAAAAATTTTGAGTATATCGGTAGACATTAAGAAAATCTAGCAAAGCATGAAATATGCCAATTTTGTTAATTAAATAAATGTTTTTTTTTAACAAAATAGTACTAGGGAGATTTAAAATAGCACTAGAAATTTCATTAATAAACGAAAAAGCTTCTTTTCTTTTTCATAAATAATGTATTAAGATGTGGAAAATTATTTTTTTTAGGTAAACGAGGAAATAAGCCTAATGATTCAAGGAATAAAAAGTTTCCGTTTAAAGAATTTTGATTAATTAAAAATAATTTAGAATATCGTCAATAATCATTTAAAAAATGAATTATATATATAAGCCTGGAAGTTAAGCAATTCGGGAAACCTTAATAAAATATATAATTTTTTTTTACCTAAAGAAGTGAGTAAATACAAGCTATTACTCATTGCAGCGATATCACGTAGTTCAAAGTTTTAATCTCGTTTTTTTTTTTCACTCTCGTAAGACATTGAGATTTCTTATTATCACTCCGATTGTAAAAGTTAAAAAAAAAAATTTTTTTTTCAACTTTGTTGTTAATATTTTACCGGCTTTTAATTTTTTATATCATACAATTGTTAAAATATAATAATATTTTTCATTTAAAATTACGAATAATTATAGTTGTAAAATATTGTTCGATAAATTTTTTAGTACTGAATTTAGAAAGTTGTATAATCTATCTCTTCTTTTAAACAATGTATTTTTTAATTATAAAATCTCTTATCCCCTGTGCACATTATTATAATGACGGATTGTTCTAACGTGCTTTAATTAGTGCCGTGATAATCCGACTTTTTTTTTTTACTAAAGCAATAAAATATTGTAAATGATAAGACTTTGTAATCATTTTCATATTTTAGCTCCAGTTGTTTTTATTGATTTGTATAAAGTTTTAATCAAAAGGTCGCTATCATTTTAGTTAATATTTAATTTATGGCAGAATCCTATTTTTAATATCTTGCTGCATAATCGGTTTACTTCAGCAACAGTTTTTTTCCTATAGAAAAACGAATACTTTATAGTGAAAGTGATTACTATTATACATTTTGAAATGTTTTGATTAACTAGATAGGGATTGCCTTCCCTATAAAAGCTATACTCAAGTTTGCAACAAAATACTTTTTTTTAGGAAACCTGTTATAACTGTTCTTCCATGAACTAATCCATCAAAAATGGGCTGTAACAACAGTAATTTCATCTCTTCTAACGAACTGAAAAATCTGTATTGATTAGTCTTCGATCTCGCGATAATATTTTCAGGATATTGCAAAACATAATAAATATTTCCATTAGCTATGTGTTATGATGATAGAGCTTCATATATCACTGATGACATATTCAATCTTATAAATGCAGAGCGTTACATTCTGTGTTATATTTCAACATCTGAGATGTATAAATTGATTCATATTTTCAAATTCCCAGCCATCAAAGTTAAAAATAGCTGAAGATTTTTATTCTTTTACAATAATTGAGGTTTTGAAAATTAATTAAAACTTTTATATGTTCCATTTACAAAAATTAACATTCTGTTGAAAAAAATAGGGTGATCATCATTATCAATCCACTGCAGGATGAAGGTCCCTCCAAGTTTTATCCATCTTCTACGATCTTTACCTTCTCTTCTCCACATCACCCCTGTACACTTTCTTATGTCATCCATCCATCTCACATGTGGTCTCTTTCTGGGTCTTTTACAATCTCTTGAAATTCAGTTTAAAATTTCAATTGTCCATCTATTATCTTCTCTTCTAGCAATATGTCCAGCCCAACTCCACTTCAATCTTTAAATTTTTTCAATGAGCTCAGTAACATCTGTTTGTTCTCTTACCCATACATTACGTTTTCAATCTCTTCTTGTTACTCCCAACATACATCTCTCCATACTTTTTTGAGTGGTCTGAAGTCTCTGTATTGCCCTTCTATTAAGTGTCCAAGTCTCAGATCCATAAGTAAGAACTGGTAAAACACATTTGTTAAAAACCTTCCTTTTCAAACACATAGGCATATTTCCTTTAGTATCAAATTATTTCTACCAAAAGCACTCCAACCAAGTTTAATTCTATGATTAATTTCCTCCATTATGTTTCCATCTGTATTAATAATCTGACCAAGGTATTTGTAACTGTTGACTTCTAATTCATCAAAATCAATCTTTATTTTCTTATTTTGAGCAAATCGATTAAACATTACTTGAGTCTTTTTAACATTTATCTTTAGACCTACTTTCATCTGATAACTCCTGCAACATTTCCAGCAGCTCTGAAGCATTATTTGCAAAAACAACTACATTGTCTGTGAAATCTAAATGACTTAAATAATCTCCATTTACTTTTACTCCTTTAGTTTCCCATTTTAAACTACAAAATACATCTTTATCAATGTTGACTTTCCCAGTATCATTATGTAATCTAATTGTTGCTGTTGCATTTTTATAAATATTCTTTAAAATATGACAATATCATGCATCTATACCTTGATGATCCAATGCTTTAATCACTGAAAAAATGTTTATAGAATCAAATGCCTTTTCATAATCTACAAATCCAAAACATAATGACAACTCATATTCATTTGTCCTTTCCATAACTTCTCTCAATATCTGGATATGATCTACTGTACTAAAACCACTTTTAAATCCAGCTTGTTCTCTTGGTTGGTGGAAATCCAATGTTCTCTGTAGACGAGTTGTAATTATCTTGGTAAAAATTTTATATAACACTGATAAAAGGCTGATAGGTCTGTAATTTCTAATATCTTCTTTATCACCTTTTTTAAATATTAATATTATTACTGCATTCTTCCAATCATCCGGTACATCTTTATCATTTAGACATTTGGTATATTACTTTGCTAAAAAAATTTCTATTTCTTCACCTGCTTCTTTCAATATATCAATTATAATTCTATCATTACCTGGAGCCTTTCCTTTCCTTTCCTCATACATTTAATTGCATGTCTCTTCTTCATTTAACATTCTGGGCAATTCGGAAGATGTAATAGATATAGGAGGTATCACAAACATATAGAGACCAAGAAGTTTTTGATTTTAATCAGTTCAAATTAATTAAATCATAAAATTATGAATATAGAGTCCAAAAAGATGAAGTTTTAGTTTTTAATCAATTTAAATTAATAATTCTAACATCAAGATTATAAATTAAACAGAGATGTGTACTAGCTTTGACTTGTAATAATTATAATGATTTCATAAAGCAGACATTAAAATGTGATAATATACTAGTGTTGATTATTAAAACAGGCAAAACTCTCTATATGTATTGCCACTCAATGCAAGCCACAGTAATCAATGGATGCCAGAAGGTTTATGCATAAAATCCCCATCTAGGACTTACTCATCCAATATCCCCGGACTAGTTTCTGGCTTGTGGCCTTCATCATTGAGGAGCCTTGGATCTGAGAGCACTGCACCTAGATCTTAGGATAGAGTTTTGCCTGTTTTAATAACATTTATAAGCAAGCATAAGAAATGGTGATCATGTTATGTCCACTGGCTTAAAACCAATCCTGCCTAATAGGATAGTGGTGTCTGTGGTTATTAAAAAACCAAAATCACCAAAATGTATAGGTACTGAACTGAGTTCAGACCTATATGACTATACCATATACGCTAATGAGCTTGGATTGAAAATATTTTGGTGTTTTAAATTTAAGACTCATAGTTTTGTAGTTAAATAGAGATAAAAGGTGGCTGCTGGAGGGTTGCATTACATCCTAAGATCTAGGTGCAGTGCTCTCAGATCCAAGGCTCCTCAGTAATGAAGGCCACAAGCCAGAAACTAGACGGGATATTTGATGAGTAGGCACTAGATGGAGATTTTATGCACAAGCCTTGATTACTCTGGCTTGCACTGAGTGGCAATAAGTATAGAGAGTTTTGCCTGTTTTAATAACAGTTATAAGCAAGCATAAGAAATGGTGATCATGTAATGTTTATTAGCTTAATACTAGCTTTGACTTGTAATAGTTTATAAGTATTTCTTAAAACGCATAAAAAATGTGATATTTCAAATGCCTCTGATATTCTATCAATAAAAATACTTACTTTCACACTGCTAGGTACAGTATTAGCAAATTTCAGTGGACAGCCTGCTAATTTGAAACGTTTCTTCAAATTTTTTTTTTTATCTAATACTCAAGTACCTTGATCAAAATTGATGCTAATTACATCTACATTATGTTTGTCTATAGCATTTTTTTTCCATTTGCATGACAATAGAAAACAGCTATAAGTAGAAGTGACTTACTTAATAAATAAAAAATTGAAAGCCCTTTTGTTGTAGAGAATAGGAAATATTCCACTTAATTAGTGCAGTCTTTCCTATCTCTCATTTTTACAAAATGAGGCAAAATAAACATCTTTAAGATTAGATGGCAAAACTTCATGAATCCATATATATTAATAAAAAATCATTTCAGTAATTTCATAAATAACACTGCTAAATTTTCAAATTTCTTCACTCATCAGGATTTGCAGCTTTTCTCTTTTTTAATTTCTGTTTTAATCTCATTAATAAGGATATCTGCTCAAATTTCATAAGTTTACCAGATGTTTTAATCTCATTAATAAGGATATCTGCTCAAATTTCATGTTTGCCAGATGCACTATCCCTAAAAGCTGTCACCTACATTCTTATATCTATTCGCAAAATTACACTATCACTGATGTAATAGGGGTATATTGTTCTTTGATCTATGTATTATTTTTAATGTAATCTTTGAATTTATCTTTAAATCTTATATTGTTTCTGAGACTCTGCATACACTTTTGGGCTTTTTTTTTTATTTGCCAATCGGAGAATGCCACATTTCATTTTAATCAAGTTCCCCAATAGTACACCAACATTGTTTAGGGATAGTATATACTAAAAGAAGAGCTCTAAAAATTGCAGTACCACTGTCACTTCTGGTACTCTAATTTTATATGATTTTCTGAGACAAACTATTTGTTTATTTAATTTTTTATCTTTACTAGTAGTACAGCCATTCCTCAGAGAACAAGAGTTTTAGGATTCCATGCTTCAGCAAAATGATAAGCTTGGCAATATTACTGTTTAGCAGCTGCTAAATTTTAGGCTGAAAATGAATACTTCTAAAGAACAAATATCAAATTTTTTTCCAATATATTTGGGTTTTAATGTTCCAGTTGACAAATCTGTGATCTGGTGAAACTTCTTACTTTTAAATGCAATGGTGATATTTTTTTCATCTTCTAACTCCTAACTATGATATAATCCATTAGATGTTGTTAGTGATATTTTTTAGAAAGAGTTAACATTATTTTATAATGACTGTTTTGTTTAATCAAAGTGTTTGTGATAATAATGGGTATGTTATACAAAAATTCAATAATAGAAAAAAAATTCAATTCACATAGTTAAAGCTATTATTTCTAATAACTTTAGGTTATATTTACTATATCTATAATTGTATGCATTATCCTCCAAGAAAAAAAACACATTGATATTAACAATATTTGTATTAGCATGCGACAAGAAATAAAGCTTCTTTCAGCCTAATGTTAACAAGCCTTGATGAAATGGGCCTAAATACTATTTGCCAATATTCTTTTTAATATTGTTTGCTTTTATGGATGAATCTAAAAATTCCAAGAATTCAAAATACCCAGTTGGACTTCACAATGAATGTAACAGTATTTAGTTATCTTTTATCCAGTGATTTGCTTTTTCCAAAAAAAAAAACTTATAGACATTTTTGTTCACTTAATGCCCCTACAGGAAAAATGAGTTTTGTTAATAGTAAAGCTTTCACAAATACTATTTACTTTACCAACATTACAATTATTAGTGCTATAATTATTTTATTGCTTAAATCTATCCAATAGACATATCAACCTAGCTGGAATTTACCTGGCAAGAACCTTTAAATCACTTTTTCTTTGATATATTGGTTAAAAAGAGAAATATTCATAAAGTTTTTAATGAATTGAATAATAGTAAATATAAAAATTAAAACAGACAAAACTCCCCATACAGTAGTGCCACTCATTGCAAGCCAGAGTAATCAATGGATGCCAGAATGCTTGTACATAAAATCCCTATCTAGTGCTTACTCATCCAACATCGCCAGACTAGTTTCTGGCTTACGGCCTTTGTCAGTGAGGAGCCTTAAATCTGAGAGCACTGCACCTAGATCTTAGGATCTAATGCAACCCTCCAACAGCCATCTTTGATCTCTACTTAACTACAAAACTATGAGAATAAAATTGAAAACAATATTTATAGTCTGGGGATATTGGATGAGTAGGCATTAGATAGGGGTTTATGCACAAACCTTCTGGCATCCATTGATTACTCTGGCTTGACTGTATGGAGAGTTTTGCCTGTTCTAATGACAGTTATGAGCAAGCATAAGAAGTGGTGACATGTGATGTTTAGTGGTTAAATATAGAATTAGATTTACATTGGAGAAAGAGATAAATGGATTAAAATATTTAGATATTTTTGGAAAAACAGAAATGATGAATGAAGTAGTGGTTGCACATTATATTAAGGATAGAAAAATTAGAGGTTTAATTGAGCCAAATTCATATCAATCATAGTGTCAAAAAGTAAGTTAAAAATTATTAACTTACATTGGATAAGAAAGAGGCATATGAACAAAAATTAGAAGTAGAGAATCATGTTAAAATAGGATACAAAAGAAAGGTAATTAACAATATTTTTTTAGAAATATAAATAGTAGAAATAAGTATGATAGGAATAAATATAAAGATTGTAAGTGAATGTCTATTCCATATTCAAGGGAAGTAAAACATTAGTAAGAGGAATTACCAGATAATGTAAAAATAGCTTGGGAAAATAATTCTTTGGATAGATGCTTATGTAATACAAATAGGATAAATGGATTAATAATAAGATAGGAAGGTTTTATAAAATTGAATATGAAAATTGTAATTCAATATATATAGGACAGACAGGAAGAATAATAAGTGATAGAGTGCAGGAACATGATAGAGCAACTAATAGGAAAGATATTGGGTCAGGACCATATACAATTTAGAAACTGGTCATAAAATTAAATGTAAAAAGAGTATTAGAATTATAAAATATGTTAAAGAGTATTGAAAAAGAATACATTATGAAACTATACATTCAGAAAAATTTGGTTAGATGTGTAAATATAATTAAAGGTTCAGTAAAATTAGGCAGAAAGTGGGCATTATTAGATAATTGGAAGATTTAAAAATTGTGGTAGAATTGTGAAAGTTTAAAAGAGGTAATAGAAAAAATATTGGTTTATATAAGTAAATAAAAAATATATGTGTTTATATAGTTTTAAAAAAATATGTGTATTTTTTATTTTATTTATTTATAGTTTTATATATATTTATAATGTCAATTATATTTTTAGGGTGAAGAATGTTCATATAAAATGGTCTTTAAACAGTCTCAATAAGAGATGAAAGCCTGGTTGATAATCACTTAATTGTAAATATAATTAGTTGTCTATTTCATCCTTATTTAGATTGATTATTTTATAGTGTTTTGAATATACAATCATTTAATGAATGAAACTTCTAAGTCTAATTCCAAATCATTAATTGGATTGTAGTACATGGTGCAAGATTATGGTTGAGAAATACCAGTTTACTATATACCAAGGACTTTGCTTTACAGTTTCAAACATGCTTGCATAACCCATTGTCACATTAATGACAAGAAAGACTAAAAAACCAAGCCCTATACTACCCTTAGTGACTGAAGATAACATATTAAAAAGAGTAGAGAAAGTAAGAGGTGTTATTCTTGTTCAGATTTTTTTATCATAATTGACTTATGTCTGAAGATCTTTTCGCCATCTGTTGGCTATTGGAGCTTGAGTTTGGCATACAAAATTAGTATTTCTCTAATTTGTACTGTCAGTGCATGGTCTTATTTGTTTACATGATATTTAGAGTGGTGTTTTTTTATTTAAAAATTCCATTAAAGCTACTCCTCAAATATAAGGTGAAAATTTGAATTATAAATTTTAATTTATGACCATTGACTTTAATTGTCAGTAATATATATTGAGAAGAATTATTTCTTCTCATATTCATTTTAGGACAGACTAGTTTCTAAATATTAATTTTAACTAGGTTAACCTCATTAAAGCATTTACATATATGTGACAAATTCAAAATATTTTAAATAGTATAAGTAAGTTTATTAAGAAAAGCTATTAAAGAAAGAAAAATAATTCCAGTGCATAACACTGTCTGAAAAAAATATCAATCATCTCAAATGTTAAGAAACTTTCAGCTATGCTCTCTGTGAATAAATGTATTAAGAGTCTGCATCTCAAAACAGCTATTTCAAAAAAGATGGTGACTCTATTATATTTATTTACAAAGGGCATAGCTGCAAATTTCTTAATGTGTGACATCATTTGATGTAAGAAAAAGAAAATGTATATAAAGATACAACAACAAGGGATTTTTTAAATAATTTTTTTAAAAATCTTTTAGGTAAAAAATCAATTAGTCTAGGCTTAATGCTGTTATTTATGAAATATTCCTATGATTTGATGAATGTTAAGATTGTTTTCTTAAAAAAATAAGATTGTGTGGGCAGAAGACAAAAGACTTTAGTATCAGTTCAACTCAATGAAGTGAACTGAGAAATTCAGCTTAATAATCTGAAATTAAACAGATCTCACTACTAGTTGGAAAAATTATTTTTAAAAGCAAAGTAGTGCTATGAAGTTTATAAGAAGCATGAGTTAAGCTTCACCTAAAAACTGAGCATTACCAACCAACTATGTAACCAATTTCACCAAAAGAAAATAGAAGAAAAATACCCTTGGAAGTAACCTTCAAAAAGTCTTACATATTGATCCGTCTAAAACCATGACTGCTTCAAGTTATGTTAACCTGACATGGAAATTATTAAACTGGAAATTTGGAGCTATAAGGAAAAAAGGATAATGAAAAAAACTGAAAATAATGGTTAAACTGAAATCTGAACTACAAAAGAAGAAAAGTTAACTTAGTGGAAATAATGATTAAACTGAAATTTGTGTTAGTCTGAAGTTAAAGTGCTTGCTAAATTGAAATCAGGAAATACAAAAGAAAAAATTAAATGGAAAAACTATAATGAAAATAATTTTTAAACTGAACCCTGTGTTAATCTGTAATGAAAATACTTGAAAATCTAATACCTTCAGCTGCAAAAAGAAAAAGTTAATAGCAGAAACATTTAATAAAAAGGATTATTAATTTGCAGGCCTGTATAATCTTGAAAGACATAATTATGAAATTGGAAACTTGGAGTAGAAGAATAAAAAGCTAACCTGAAAGGAAATAGTTGTTGAACTGAAACCTTTAAGTACAACAAAAAGATTAAAAGAAAATCCCTGGTAAAAAATGATATTGTTATGTGTACACTTTCATAATTAAATAATATTTTGTAAAGAAAGTAGTAATTAGGAATATTGTATAATTTTTTAAATTGTTTTGATGAAAAGATTTTTTATTAGATATATGTGTGGCACATTTTCAATTTCAAAAAAAAAATGGGAGGAAAAGTTTAAGTTACATTTTTTAATGTATATTTTTTTATGATTTTATTATTGTAGAGAAGTAACTCATTTAGATTAAACAAGTTATTATTTAAAAAATCAGAAAGGAATATAGTTAAGTAGGTAATATGAAATCATATACACCTGGGTCTCGTATTAGGCGGATTATTTTAATGCGATTTTGAAGTTATGCGATTCATGTTTCTTCTTAATATCTTTCATATTTCACTATATTTATTAGATATCAAGAAATTTAAATTATTAATAACTTATTTTGACGTGAAATACTTTTTTTTTCAAAAATGTTATATTAGCAGCTAACGTGAATATGGCCTAAGGCTGTATTTACAATTTAGCTTCTATTTAAATAACCTATTTATACTAATGAGTAAATAATAATAATAGATTTACACTTACATATAAAAATATCACAATAAATATTCAAATAATTTAAACTTTTAAAATGTATTTTGTTATATATAACAGAAATAAATAATCTTTTAGATTTTTAAAATAAAAAATTAAGATTTTATAAATTGAAAATAATCTTTCTAATGATAATGTATAATCTTTTTGTTTTGATTGCAATCTCATTTTTTTTAATATAGAAACAGAAACCCATTAACACAGCACAAGACTAAAAGTGGCGCTAGTTGTATATCACATCACGAATAAAAATAAAGTGGTTAACAGGTTTCTCTGGGCATAATTGCTGAGACATTC
This sequence comes from Epiperipatus broadwayi, assembly GCA_028023455.1. Lineage (NCBI taxonomy): Eukaryota > Metazoa > Onychophora > Udeonychophora > Euonychophora > Peripatidae > Epiperipatus > Epiperipatus broadwayi. The sequence continues at coordinate 91,021 of JAQFVV010006554.1, read as the reverse complement.
TTGACTTCGTTTAAGGAGAAGCCACAATACATCACATCAAATCGGATTTCTTACTAGTTTACAAATGAATGCTAGCAGTAATGATTAAAATATATAAGAAAAATGTAAAATTAAATACTGTAGTAATAAAAAAAGTTTGTCTTGTATTAAAATTTTTCAAATATTTGAAATTTTTTATTAGTCATACTTTATTTGCTTATTTTTTTAATGTGAATTTTAAAGTAATTTTTCCTTGTTGCTTTGCTATTATGCGAATTCGAAAAATTATAGCACATATCCCCCATTTTTCAAGATAAGTTATGCCTATTTTTGTGTGATTTTTTTTAATGTGAGTTTTCTGTGGAACCTATCTACTGCATAAAACGAGACCGAAGTGTATATGTTAAAAATTAGTTGTAAAACTTTAGATGTATCACATTATTATTTCTAAAATTTGTTATTCTTTTGTTAGATTTTATTAAATAATTGTTTAAAAAATGATTTATGTCTATTTTAGCTATCTGTTCTGCAAAGTAGTAGTGTGTGTGGCTGATTTTATCATAGAGTTCAGCTTTAAGGGATTTCTAGGTTTTCCCAGCAAAATTATTTAATGTAAAATAGATTAAGTTCTAAATATTTTTATTTTCATTTGTTCACAGTCACAATCACTAGGATCTTTCTAATCTCTAACTAGATTTGAACATAATGTTTACAGTACATGTGTTTTGATATTCAGAGAATTCTCTGAATAATGCAATGGTAAAAATCTCTTTCACTTCATTTTATCTTGTAATTCCAATCTTTTTAAACTTCTTTTGGAAAAGTATAAATCAAAAAATAAATACATACAACATGTTTACTATCAGAAGCTTGTTTAATACTTTAACAATATAATATGCTGAGCATGCTTTTGACTAACTGGTAGTTATACTTATAGCTATAGTTACCCAAGACAGTTTTGAGATTTCACAAAAGTGGTGATTTACATAAGCTTTGATTATAAAATGTAAATGAAGTGATTTAAATTGGCCACCTTTTCTTAGTATGCATGTATGTGTTTATTTTTTGAATTTCATTTCATTTTATAGATTTAAAATTAGTTTATTTAACCATTAAACATCACATGATCACCATTCTTTATGCTTACACAAGCTGTTAACACATAGAGTTGCATTAGATACTAAGATCTAGATGCAGTGATCTCAGATCCACTGATGAAAGTCACAAACTAGAAATTAGTCTGGGAATATTGGATGAGTAGGCACTAGAGATTTTTTGCACAAATCTTCCTGCATCCACTGACTATTCTGGATTGGACTGAGTGGCGCTATTGTATGGAGAGTTTTGCCTGTGTATTAGTTTCTGATGGCTAATTCACTTATGGTATCATATGATCAGAGCATTGATGGTAATCAGCATGATATCAAGATGCCAGCATTTTTAAAATGTTTATTATAATAGGTCTTTAAATACTCATATGTGTAGGTAGTTGAAACACTAATTGCTTTTATGATATGCCCTAAGTTTGAGATTGGCTAGATTATAATTAGCCTAAAATTTTATAAAATGTACTTTTTAAATATTGACATAAAGGTTGACTGTTGACTATTTAATTCCAATGCTGATTTGTGTTTATGCTCATTGATAGTCATTGGTTCAGGTTTTGGAAAATAATTATTCCTAACTTTTCTGCTTTGCCTCTTGTCTAAAACTTCATAATATATATATAATGTGTAAGAGTATTGATGTATAATATGTTTTGTAAATATATTAAACCGCTAAACATCGCATGATCACCATTTCTTATGCTTGCTCACAACTGTTATTAAAACAGGCAAAACTCTCCATACAGTAGTGCCACTCAGTCCACGCCATAGTAATCCAAGGCTCCTCACTGACTAGAGCCACAAACTAGAAATTGATCTGGGGATATTAGATGAGTAGGCCCTAGATAAGAATTTGATGCACAAGCCTTCTGGCATCCATTGATTACTCTGACTTGCACTGAGTGGCACTACTGTATGGAGAGTTTAGCCTGTTTTGTAAATATATTAATATGAAATATATTTTTGACTCTTCCTCCTCTTCTTCTTTTTTATTTTTGTTTATTTTATATAGTATGTAATATCAAACCTCCACTCTTTTACACTTGGAACAGTTGAAACTGTAATCAATTTAATAAATATATATTTTGCTATAAAGTGTAAAAGAGTGGGGTTTGATATTATAAATATATTTTGATTATATATTTTACAGAATACAGAAAATATGAATGTAGAAACACTGGTCAAATGATGAAAAGAAGGGTAGGTAGGGTCTTGCAGAAACCTGTTCGCCATACATATTTCACATCTTATTAATATAAACACGTTTTATAATTTTGCAAAAATCAGCTTATTTATTATAGTGTGAATTTTATAAATCGCTTTCTTTATACTTCTCACATTATTATAAAATTTCTGGAATACAATCATTTATGCTGAAAATGTAATAATATGGAATAAAGAAAAATTCATTAACATTGAAAATATATAAAATTGTCAAGCGGAAATTATTAAATAAAAAATTATTTTATGAACCTGAATCTTAGTGCGTGATAATATATGGTAAAAAGGATTTAGTCTCTAATACAATTAAAATAAGTGCACATGTAATCTGTTGATAATAAAAATTTAAAACTAGCTTTGTTTCCATATAAGGAGAACATGGTTTACATTTTTTTGTTAGTCCATCTTGTTACTGTTTCTTAATGCTAGATAAAAATATTGGCAAACATTATTGAACAATTTTTCTCTATTTATTGATAATACTAAAAAAACAAGTTTTGTGGATTGACGTCTTAAAAAAATACAAAAAAAAGCAGGGTTTTTTACTTAAATAAATTTTCTTCACTTTTATTTTAATATTATTATAAAGTATTGGATAATATTCATTTACCGCTATATAAGATAATAATTTTATTTCTGAATCGTCAAAAATTCATGGATATATTTTATATTATATTGCCAGAATTAATTACTGTATATTAATTAATGGTTTTAATCTTTAAAAAAAAAACTCGAAAAGATTTGTTTATTTGACTGATGAACTTAAGAGAGAAATCGTGTTCCTTATAAATAGAATGCCAATTAATTTGAATACCAAATAAAACGTTTGTTGTCAATGTAAAATTATGAAAATGATCTTTACACTTTTCAAATAAATAAATTAATATACAAATATTTTTTTTAAATAAAGTTAATAAATTCTTAAAAAATAATCATTGTTGCAATGAGCTGCTTTGTTTTATTATTAAAATTACTGATAACAGCTTACTACTACGTAGATATTATTTTTATTTGCTTTTTATCAAGATCAATTTTTATTTGCAAAAAGGATCTAGAAAAAAAATAAGTAATTTTTTTTTTCTTAATGTGTATCATATTAATTTTTTAAAATATTATTAATGTCATTATTAATTGTATTTTTTTTTTAATTAGCTGTTGTATTTTCTTTTAAAATATAACGTTAATTATAAATAATTTGCTTTTTATCTTTGTGTATTATTTTTTCTTTCTTAATTATTTTTTGTTGTTGTCTTAATATGTACATGTCATTTTAAAATTAAAATTTATTATAGGCATATATATTGTTATATAATATTTATAATGTTCATTATTATTTGTTAATCTATACCTGCTATGGCATTGGACCAAATATCACAAATATAATATTTCCACTATATATAAAACCATACCTAGTGTGATTAATATTTTTTTTAATTTTCAGTCAAACTGCAGTTTATAAAAATGAAAGATCTATTATTGAAATCTTAAAAATTAACAATTCCAAAAAAGCCGTGAAGTCTGGGGTTTAGGATAAAAATATTCTACTTTTAGTTAAATCAAAATTTCATTTTTCTTCTACCACATAAAAAAACATGTACAAAATAAATTTGTATATGCAATTCTATTAAATATATACAATAACATTTGGCCTATAAGCTACACATACAATACTCTAACCAAATAGAAGAAAATAATAAACTAATAGTCTTGCATATATGTTATGCATAACTGTTACAAGCGCATGAAAAATATTTTTAACACTAAATTTCTGAAATAAGGAATTTAACTTCTTTTACTGCAAAAATTAATTTCTTAAATGTTTATTTTTAACTGACATTAGGAACATATTGTATAATATCTACCCAAAATAATGTTTATATATATTACTTTTAAAACAATAAAAATTTAAGAATTTTTTTCTTTCAACATTTTGACCATTTTTATTACAGTCATTTTTCAAAAATGTACTTACATATTGTAACAGGATGATGTCTAGGACTTACCTTAATAAGCCTTGTTAACAATGCATTAAATGTAATTAAACAGGTAAATGGCAGAGTGGAATTACTATACTTAATGACTAATCAAAACTTATGATGAACATACTGAAGCATTACCAGTTTGAAAGCCTATTGCTGGCAATGTGAACTCCTTAGCAGTAATATTTCCTGCTCTTTATCTGGATGTGGCTTATGATACCTGAGATTATTAGAATATTTATTAGTTTAGGCTGATCATATTAATATTCAATGGTCTCTTTATCAATATAGGTTTGAATCTATATCCATTTAGTAGTCAACCCATTAGCATGAACCATAGTTTGTGGTTCATGAAACTCATTCATGATATTGCACTAACTTTAAATCTCTGATAAATTGGTAAAATGCATAAATGAAAAGTGAACAAAGACAAAAAGGTATAACATTCAACAACAGTTTTATTTCATATAATGGCAAGCATGTAATATATCTACACATCCTCTAATACAATGTTCTTTCTCCCAAAATGGATAGTACAACCATTATTAAGGCATGGATATTATTTTTTCCAGTAATGATGTTCAATAAATTATATTATCTTTTATTATTAATTTAAACTAAAAAAAATTATATTAATCCAGATACCTAATTGATGGCTGCAGAAAGGAGTTTGCTATTAACTGAAAGGAGACCCTTTGATTCCTCTTGGAGTCCTTAAAGGAACCGAGCAGGGCAAATTCCTAATGTCCACTCCATACGTTCTTGTCATTGCAGCTGTTATTACTATGTGATTATTCATATAGTATACGAACATGGATGGGCTGCTCACCAACACGCATTAGCCAGCGTGGTGAGTTTATTGGCTTTTTACCTCTGAGTTTAAGATCAAGAAACACCATGGTCTTTCTTCTCAGTGCCTGATAAGGCAGAATGAATGTTTGTGTAAATGATAAATATTTTTCCAATATATATATACAATTATGACAGACAAAAATAAAGCATGGCCCTTATTCTCAGGAGGCTGTAAAGTCACTAACCAAGGCAGCGGTTGGTGGCCGAAGGCGGAGGGTGCTAAGAATTCCCTGATTGCAGACCCAGGCTGCCATTTGATGACGACTTTTTATTTAGGTACTTACAACTGCAGATCACTTTCAAGTGAAGGAAGATTGCAAGAATTAGAAGAAGAACTGTCTTATATTAAATGGGACATTATTGGACTTTGTGAAGTTAGAAGAAAAGGAGAAGAAACAATTGATTTAAAAAGTGGACATATACTCTATTATAAAGGCACACATATTGGAAATACAAGTGGAGTAGGATTCATTATAAATAAAAAGTGGAAGAACAATATTGTGGAGATTGATGGTGTATCGGACAGAGTGGCAAGATTAGTTATACAACTTAATAGCAGATACCAAATGCAGATAATTCAGGTTTATGCCCCAACAAGTTCTCATAGTGATGAAGTAGTAGAAGATTTTTATATGGATGTACAAAAGGCTTTTGATCAGAGTAAACAACATTTTAAAATTGTTATGGGAGACTTTAATGCTAGAATTGGTAGACAAATGAAAGATGAAATTGCTGTAGGTAATTTTGGTTATGGTAATAGAAATGAGAGAGGACAATAGACTTGTGGAGTTTGCAGAAAAAGAAAAACTTTATATTATGAATTCATTTTTTGAAAAAAATGTTAAAAGGAAATGGACATGGAAGCATTCAAATGAAGGTACAGCAGAATTGGATTATATTTTGACTAACAGAAAATACATATTTCAAGATTGTAATGTTCTTAATAAATTTAACACAGGAAGTGATCATCGATTAGTAAGGTGTAAGTTACGTGTTAATGTAAAACTAGAGAGACAAAAATTATTAAGAAAAACAATATTTACAGTTGATATTCCTAATCTTCAGAAACATTCTAATGAATTTAAATTAGAACTTACAAATAGGTTTCAAGTGTTAGGAGATTTTGAACATGATTCAGATTTGAATGAAATTAATATGAAAATAACTGATACACTTTTAAAAACTGCAACAAACATAGCTGGTAGAAAAAAGCAGCAATTGACTAATAAAATTTCTACTGAGACTAGAGAATTTATGAAGAAAAGAAGGAATATGAAGATATACAAAAATGATGTATTAAAAAGAATTGAATATCTCGAATTTTGTAAAATGGTACGGAAAAGAGTTGAAAATGATATAAGAAAGTATAACTGTGAAATAGCAAGGAAAGCTGTAGAAGAAAATAAAAGTCTCAAAAATGTTAAACAAAATTTTGGTATTGGTAGGAAATTTCTATCTGCAATAAGAAAAAAAGATGGAATTATTACTAAAAAGAGAGATGACATCATGAAATTGGTAGAAGATTTTTATCAAGAATTATATAGTAATAAAGAACAAGTACCTCCTATATCTATTACATCTTCCGAATTGCCCAGAATTTTAAATGAAGAAGTGAGACATGCAATTAAGTGTATGAAGAAAGGAAAGGCTCCAGGAAATGATGGAATTATAATTGATATATTAAAAGAAGCAGGTGAAGAATTAGAAACAATTTTAGCAAAGTTATATACCAAATGTCTAAATGATAAAGATGTACCGGAAGATTGGAAGAATGCAGTAATAATATTAATATTTAAAAAAGGTGATAGAGAAGATATTAGAAATTACAGACCTATCAGCCTTTTATCAGTTTTATATAAAATTTTTACCAAGATAATTACAACTCGTCTACAGAGAACTTTGGATTTCCACCAACCAAGAGAACAAGCTGGATTTAAAAGTGGTTTTAGTACAATAGATCATATCCAGGTATTGAGAGAAGTCATAGAAAGGACAAATGAATATGAGTTGTCATTATGTTTTGGATTTGTAGATTATGAAAAGGCATTCGATTCTATACACATTTCTTCAGTGATTAAAGCATTGTATCATCAAGGTATAGATCCAGGATATTGTCATATTTTAAAGAATATTTATAAAAATGCAACAGCAACAATTAGATTACATAATGATACTGGAAAAATCAACATTGAGAAAGGTGTAAGACAAGGTGACTCCATATCTCCAAAACTCTTTACAGCAGTTCTGCAAGAAGTATTTTGTGGATTAAAATGGGAAACTAAAGGAGTGAAAGTAAATGGAGAGTATTTAAGTCATTTAGATTTCGCAGATGATGTAGTTGTTTTTGCAAATAATGCTTCAGAGCTGCAGGAAATGTTGCAGGAGTTAGCAGATGAAAGTAGAAAAGTAGGACTAAAGATAAATGTTAAAAAGACTAAAGTAATGTTTAATCGATTTGCTCAAAATATGAAAATAAAGATTGATTATGAAGAATTAGAAGAAGTTAACAATTACAAATACCTTGGTCAGATTATTAATACAGATGGAAACATAATGGAGGAAATTAATCATAGAATTAAACTTGGTTGGAGTGCTTTTGGTAGAAATAACTTGATACTAAAAGGAAATATGCCTATGTGTTTGAAAAGGATGGTTTTTAACAAATGTGTTTTACCAGTTCTTACTTATGGATCTGAGACTTGGACACTTAATAGAAGAGCAATACAGAGACTTCAGACCACTCAAAGGAGTATGGAGAGATGTATGTTGGGAGTAACAAGAAGAGATCGAAAACGTAATGTATGGGTAAGACAACAAACAGGTGTTACTGACCTTATTGAAAAAAAAAAAGATTGAAATGGAGTTGGGCTGGACATATTGCTAGAAGAGATGATAATAGATGGACAATTGAAATTTTAAACTGGATTCCAAGAGATTGTAAAAGACCCAGAAAGAGACCACATGTGAGATGGATGGATGAAATAAGAAAATGTACAGGGGTGTTGTGGAGAAGAGAAGCTAAAGATCGGAGAAGATGGATTAAACTTGGAGAGACCTTCATCCTGCAGTGGATTGATAATGGTTGATGATGATGATGATGACCTAATTGATAGCTGAATTATATAATGGAATAATAATAAAGTATATAAATATTTATATTTAGAAACTAGATAATATATAAAACAAATGTACATCTTACTCTGGGAAAACAAATGTCATAATAAGTAGATTAGTATTAATTATAAAATAAATACTTAAATAAATGTTAATTGTTAACAAAAATATAATCATAGGTGATGCATACACAGAGAAAATAATAATAGATGTGATTTCAGTCTGTTCATCTTTTGCCAGCAAAAGAAAAAGCATGTATATAGAAAGATAATGCTTTAAGTAGTCCAATATTTATTCAGCTATAGCCTATAGCTGTTTAAGATAACTAGACTATATAATACTTGAGATTATTTGTTTTTTTTTTTTTTTTTTTCAAAAAAGTAATTTCAATTTAGTTCATTAATTAATCCTGCATGCTTCTTCATTTTGTTGGAAATATATGTATATACAGATATAAAATAAAGTAAACTTATTTTATTTCATGAAATAGTCCATGAAAATTTTTCATTGGTTGATAGGTGAATAAATCACTTTATTGGGTTGTTTAATTGGTAGGTATCAGTAGATTTTTTTTTCTTCTTGTAGGGTTGACAGAGAAATAGAGCCAAAGTGGAGTGACTAATTTCTTATATATAAGCCATATAACTGTATTCTTTTCATGTTAGTGCAATCTTTCCAATTTTAGCCTGGTAATATTAACTCATTCTCTGTGGAACAACTATTCCAGCCAAAAAATGGAGAAAAAAATGTATCTAATGCATTCTGTGTTTGCATATTGTAATCAATATTTAAGGCTTTTTTATAGATATAAATAAACAGTACTTTATATACAAATATGCTAGCTATAGCATTTTTTTGCCAACAGATGTCACATTATTTTAAGTATGATAGCCATTTTCTTTGACTTGCCTTAAAAAATTTTTGATTAGTGCAGTACTTGTGAGGCAGAGATACAAACTATTTAAATAAATTTTTAAAATATAAATTCTTTTCAGTTTATTTATATTGCATTTTTCTCATATAAAATTTTTAATTGCATAATGTATGTAGTCAATAATGGAGATTATAAAATCACCAACCAAAGCAGCAGGTGGTAGATGAATGTAGAAGGTACTAAAAATCTCTTGATTATAGTCCCAGGCTTTTATTTAATGATGACATTTTATTAAGTATTTACAAGTGCAGATAATAATCAAGTGAAGAACAAAATGCAAGACTTGGAGGAAACACTATCTAATATTAAATGGAAAATTATTGGACTTTGTGAAGTTAGGAGAAAATGTGAAAACAATTGATTTAAAACTGAACATGTACAATTGCATAAACATTGGAAGTACAAGTGGAGTAAGATTCATTTTAAATAAAAAGTGGAAATATAATATTGTGGAGATTGATGATGTATCAGACAGAGTGGCAAGTTTAATTATTCAACTTAATAGCAGATACTAAATGCAGAAAATTTCTGTTTAAGCTCTAACAAGATCTCATTGTAATGAAGTAGTAGAGGATTTTTAAATAGATATACAAATGGCTTTTGATCAGACTAAACAATGTTTTAAATTTTTTGTGGGAGACTTTAATGCTAGAATAGGTAAAGAACTGAAAGGTGAAAGAGCTGGGGGTAAATTGTTTGTGGTGATAGAAATGGGAGAGGATGTAGACATGGAGTTTGCAAAAAAAAAAACAACTTTATATAATTATTTTTTTTGAGAAAAAATTTAAATGGAAATGGACATGAAGCATCCAAATGAAGATATAGCACAATTGAATTATATTTTGCTTAACAAAAAATATGTATTTAAAGATTATAATTTTCTTAATAAATTCAACACAGGAAGTGATCGTTGATTAGGAAGATATAAGGAACACATTAATGCAAAACTAGAGAGACAAAAATTATTTTAAAAAACAATATTCAGAGTTAATATCCCTAATCTTCCAAAACATTCCAATAAAGAACTTGCAAATCATTTTCAAATATTAACAGATTTGGAACATAATTCATATTTGAATAAAATCAATAGGAAGATAACTGATACACTTTTAAAAATGGCAAGAAAGATAGCTGTTACAAAAAAGCAATTGTCCAACAAAATTTCTACTGAGATAAGACAATTTATGAAGAAAAGAAAATATATATAAATGATGTACTAAAAAGGATTGAATATCTCACTTTTAATAGAATTGTGCGTAAAAAAAGTTGATAATGATATAAGAAAGTAAAATGGTACATTAGTAATGATAACTATTGTGACAGTCAGATGATGTATGTTGGTTTAACCCAGTTCGAATACTAGGTGAAAGTACCTTGAGGCCACCCATATGTGAGACATTAAATCAAGAAGACTATGACCTCTGCCTTATTCACCTATTCTCAAGGCTAACGATGAACCAACAACATTATCTGAGCCATACATAAATTAATTTTCATCCGGCCACAAAACTTAGCAACAGAGATAGAGACATGGACGGAAACACCTACGGAGCAAAATAGTTAAAAGTGCAAAAGTACTAAGAAATATGTGTTTTGCGTGCCTGGATCATTGAAAAGTAAAAATAAAGCATTAAAATAAAATTAGAAAAACTCAAGCTTTTTAGTTAAATAAGGTATTTAATTAATGGCTTTAAAATATTAATAATGATTTAATGGCCTCCGCTATTCCCCTAAATTAATGAAACAAACTAATTAGACAATAAAAACAGATTAAACGATATAATATTTTTGCAGTCTAGGTCTTTTCTTCTCAATTTTAATAAACTTGTCAACTCGAATCTCCTCGGTAAAGTACAATCATAAAAATCTTCCCCAAAGCAATTTCTAATTGCTTTGTGCTAAAAACAAAGTTTAAAAATTATTTAAGATGTATATAGCTAAATCAGATATACGTAATAAGCTAATGGCGGACAAAAGAAGCGTTATCGAGGAGATCAAGTTGGCAAACAAAAGGAAACTTACTCGTATTGAGTTTTACAAATATAAATGAAAATTGGAAAGAGATTTAAATGAAAAATTAACTTTTAAACTTAACCGCAATGGAATACAAAATATTTATACATGTTAGTAATGAAGAATAGCGAAGGAAAAAGGGTTAAATATATATAGATAGATGATCACGCAATATATATATATCTAAGGCTAGTCAAAAGAAATAATTACATTATAAATATCATTAAATCAAACAATTCAAAAATATAATACAATAATGCAATTTAAAAGGTATTATGAAAAAGTGTAGAAAGTAAATAGTTCAATGGAGAGATACGGTTACCGTCCTGGTACCTTGGTCATGTTTCCTACAGCGTTCTTGTCTTGATCCGACCGTCGATAGGTATTTGTCAGGACAAGGAAAATGGATAGATGTAGCATAATTTCATGAAAAGTTTTACAGACACGGCACAGAGTTCAGATTATATTGGGTGGATACTATGGCATTTTGATGGTATTTAGGAACCTCGGCGATAGGCAAAGCTATTTGCCTAGCCAAGCATAGTAGAATCCATCAAATTCATATGATTTTTAGCTTGTAGCATGTTCAAACTTCTCCATGACTTTGAAGACGACAGTTGTATAACTTTTTGGAATAAAATCTCAACAAGCAAAATCTGAAAGTTCTCCAAAGAGAAATCTGAATGCTATTTCCAAAAGGAAAATCTGAATGCCAAGTCTTTTGTTCACTCTCCTATTTATAACTTTTTTGTAAGCTACCTTCTATTGTTTGTATGATCTTAGATCTTGATAAGCCCACCCACACACTCCTTTGTTTCAAGGTAACATTTTCTTAAAATAACTTTTACTTTTTTATTCTAAATTTTTTTCTTTAAAGTTTGAATTTTATTAATTAAAAAAAAAAGAGAAAGCCATCTTTAATTTGCCTTGAATGGGCTAACTAATTAATTAAAATATACACTCCTTTAGAAAATGTTGACGGCTTATTTCAAAATAAATCATATGCATATTTTAACAAGAAAAACGATATTATTATTTCTTTTAATAAAATAAGCATTTTTAAAATAAGCATTTTATTTCAGCAGAATTTTGCATTAACTCATATATATATATGCTTGACGTATATATATGTTTGACTAATAGGTTTGACAAGTAATTTTTATTAACAGAAATTTAATCTTGAAATGGAATTTATTTAAAATGAAATAGTTAAATGCAAATACAAATTATATAAACGTAATTAATTTTAGCTTCAATGCAAAACCCTGCTGATATTGGACTATAAACTTAATTCAGGTTTATAATACTAACTAAGTTTATAGAAGGCTGTGAAGCATGGATCGGACTTCAGATCCATTGCTTCATTTCCCAATAGTTAGTGAGCAAAAAAAAATGTTAAAAAAAATGCTGTTGCTTCAGGTCAGAGATAAAAATTTTGTGCCAGGTGAGTTCAAGCCTACTCTTTATTTGCTGTAATATTTAATTTGTTACTGACTAACAGTCTTTCTTTCTTTTACTATATAACTAACGGTTTATCCATAATTCAATCTCCTGTATCTTAAATTGAGTCCGTGTTGTTTTTAGTCTAACAAACTATATTTATCTTTTTACTTTCTAAATTTTCCAGGGTCCGGTGGTACATAAGGTTTTAAGTTTCTGTTTCTAATATTATACTCTCTTTTTAGGCTGAGATTATTTTTCCAAAACAAAACACTTATTCCACACTTCTTTTTTAATGCGTGAGGGCCTTTATATATCAGAAAAAACTTTTTTACTTCTCTCCGCACTATACTATTTGGCTTAAGGTCTCTTAGCCATGCTTGGTTTCCTTTCCTGAATTTATATTGCCGGTTTCGATTCTTGCAATGCCGAGCCATACGTCTTAATTTTCCCCTTGCCTTCTTTTCTTGCTCAGTCGTGTTCTGGACTTTGAGACAGATTTTCAAGCTATCTAGGTGGTGTCTAGTGTTACCACCCGGTTCTTCTCTAAAACATTTTATGTTGCTAATCTTTGACACAGTAAAGATTTCACTGTCTTGTTGCACCTGGATTTGGTTCAACAGCTGTTGATCAATTGTTTTTTTTACTCTCCTCATTCATTTGTCCAGAGAAATCCGACTGGTGAGTGGCTTTGCCTGTTTTATAATCACTCGAGGATTTCATATCAGTGTCATCTTGATTTTGAGTATCATCTTCTGGTGATGCTTCTGTTACAATACTCTGTTCTTGATGGAGTTCCATATGTGCCTCCAAACAGTCCAATCTTTGTGATGTAATTTTCATAACTTCTTGGAACATGGTCATTATCATTTTTGTTTCTTCCCTCATTTCTTTGATGAGAGCTTCCAAGTTATACTTTTGATCATTATGAGCACATATTGACCTATAAACTTCACCTCTCTTCTGTTCCTCCATTTTTGCCTACTATTGGCTATTTTGCTAGATAACAATCCCACCTTATTTGTAAAACATATTTTAGTCTTTTTATAAACAATCTAGATACGTATATTTTATCACACGTATCTAGGAGCTATATCCTTCTGTATATATAAAAAAAATTTACTTCTTTCTAAAATAAGTCAGTATTCTAAGTTCCAACTATCTGTTTTATTTATATATTTTCAGAAATTAACTTTGCCTACCTCACGAGGTCCTACCTTAAACCTATGCCTATATGTATCTGTTTGCACATGAAACAAAATATAAAATCCTACCGTGTCTGTTTTTAATATTTATTACTACATATTATTCTCCTCACTTTATTTATTTTTATATTTCATTAAAATATGAATGCTATTTTGTCACAATATCATTAAAATAATACACTTACAGCTTGACCTGGCTTTCTCTGACACCCGAAACAACTAAAAAATGCATTTTCATTAATACACAAGTTTATATATATATTAAAAGGAATATGTGAGCAAAAATATACATAAGTCATGTTTAAAAATTATTTTGGCTCACTACACATACATTTTTATTTTGATCATCTACCTCCTATGGTTTGTTTTATTTGTAATCCGATATGAGAGATTGCACTTGCCGAAAAATTTATTTGATAAGGGTGCCAATTGACAAGACAAATGCCATATCAAATATACACATTAATGGATGATCCAAGCACACGTTGATAAGGATTATAAAGTTTAAATGCGATTAAAATTTATTTTGAGTTTCACTTTTAAAAAAATCTCTGCATGAATAAGTAAATGCTATTTTAAATGACAATATTAATTAAGTCTAAGACGTATCACAACTAAGTAAGGTAATTTGTCTGACCTGGGTTCGAAACCAGTTACCATTTTGGTCAAGACACACAAAAAAACTCAATTTAAACAGCCTAAAGTACGATTAACAAAACAAAATATACACAAAAAATTAAAAATAAAAGTAAAATCCCATGATAACCGCCACTCCGAATTATGAACCTGGGATCGAAACCAACTACCATTTTGGTCACAACCCGAAAGAGATTAACAATTATCAAGCAATTTTACAGAATCACGCATTGAGATCAAAAACTGTTTAAAAAAAATATTTATATAAAAACGGGTTTTACCGAACCATAACGAAGTGTATACCATATACAGCCATATATATGAATATATACTTCACTAAATAAGCATATACATGACTACATATAAATATACAAACAGATATACCTACATAAATATTTTTTTCATTATCATTTACATGATTTTATTAGAACGATTCGTCATATTGCAGACCGCATACTCCTTTTATTTCAGGCTAGTAAACGCTGGTCGCAAATATAACACGGAAACAATGATTGCAGACATAGACCTATTATTTCAGGCTACTCAGCAATCCTAAACTCTAAAGTGTAAGGGGTCTTCACCTAAACGGTTACTAAGGGGGTCTTCACCAAAAACGATTACTAAAAAACAAGGGCTTCACCTAATGGTTACTCAATAAATGATTCAATAGCATAATCTGACTTGAGAAAAAAAAATCTTAACTAAGGGTGGCTGACATATAAGTTATACAGAAAATACTTTAATACCATATATTTATTAAGACGAACATACGCATTTCCCATTTTTTGAATTACAACATTTCATAAGTTGAAAATCAAATTTGATAATATTAAAACAAAACATATTTATATATATTTGCGAGGAAACGTAACTGCAAAATATTTAAAAATGAAAAAAAAACATTTTGCATTATTAAAATATTCATTAAAGAAACGACGCAGAGAAAGTGAAAAAAATATTTGCTAACACAGTACGTTGACACGTGTTAATTTGAACTTATCAAACTTTTTGATCTTAGAAAAAATTTCTATTAACGGAAAAAATGTTATCTCTTAGATGTTTACAAAAGTTTATACAAACGAAAAAAACATTTATTATCTATTTGTACTTTTTATTATCTATTTGTACTTTTTACTAAAATATTAACACTACCGTATATATGTTATATTTCGAAACACATTATTATATCAAAACTTCTCATGTTTAAGCAGTACTAAAGTAACATAAAGTACGAAAGCTATTTTAAGGGAGGGCGGGTGGGTATTTATTTGACGCTTCCACCACATTAAAGCTATATAATTTATACAACAAAAAAACAATACGGCGACTGGCCATGAGAAAACTACTCATTAGGGGGAAAAAATCTTGCTATAACTCTGAAATCTCATTTTATAATCACACACAAAAAAACTACTAATGGAGTGTTAACTTTTTAATTATAAAATATTCATTTCATATATATACTAAACTTGGAAAAAAATTTTTTATTTTATGACACATTTAACTTGTTAATTAATTTCAAAAAAATGACATTTGCTCACATTAGGAAACAAAACTCGGAAAAATTATACTTATATTTTCATATAAATATGTTAAACTAAAACAAACTTCTCAGGGTACTAATTTTTTTTTAAAAAATGACATTCGTTCCAAGGCGACAAACTCGAAATTTTTTTTACATATATCTATTATTTCGTGTTATTGAAAAAACATTATATATGTGCATACCAATCCGGGGGGGGGGGGGAATAATTCTACATATATATTATTCATTAATTTAAAACAGAAGAAAGAAAAAACATTATACACACATAACAAATGTTATACAGGGCATTGCAAGGTATGGAAAATTTCGAATAGCCACACGATAGTCGCCAGAATGCGGAAAAAAAATTTTTTACTGTGACAGTCAGATGATGTATGTTGGTTTAACCCAGTTTGAATACTAGGCGAAAGTACCTTGAGGTCACCCATACGTGAGATATTAAATCAAGAAGACTATGACCTCTGCCCTATTCGCCTATTCTTGAGGTTAACGACGAACCAACAACATTATCTGAGTCATAAATAAATTAATTTTCATCCGGCCACAAAGCTTAGCAACAAAGGTAGAGACATGGACGGGAACACCTACGGAGCTAAATACTTAAAAGTGCAAAAGTACTAAGAAATATATGTTTTGCATGCCTGGATCATTGAAAAGTAAAAATAAAGCATTAAAATAAAATTAGAAAAACTCAAGCTTTTTAGTTAATTTTTTTTTTTTCCTCTTTTTTTTCTTTTTTTTTTTTTTTTTATTTTATCATTACATTCTTTCATATTTTTTTAAAAAAAAATATATTTTTTTTTTTTTTTAAAAAAAAATTTTTTTAAAAATTTTCTAAAATTTTTTAAACCTAGAGGTTTAAATAAGGTATTTAATTAATGGCTTTAAAATAATAATGATTTAATGGCCTCCGCTATTCCTCTAAATTAATGAAACAAACTAATTAGACAATAAAAACAGATTAAACGATATAATATTTTTGCGGTCTAAGTCTTTTCTCCCCAATTTTAATAAAATTGTCAACTCGAATCTCCTCGGTAAAGTACAATCATAAAAATCTTTTGTAAAGCAATTTCTAATTGCTTTGTGCTAAAAACAAACAGTTTAAAAATTATTTAAGATGTATATAGCTAAATCAGATATACATAATAAGCTAATGGCGGACAAAAGAAGCGTTATCGAGGAGATCAAGTTGGCAAACAAAAGGAAACTTACTCGTATTGAATTTTACAAATATAAATGAAAATTGGAAAGAGATTTAAATAAAAAATTAACTTTTAAACTTAACCGAAATGAAATACAAAATATTTATACATGTTAGTAATGAAGAATAGTGAAGGAAAAAGGGTTAAATATATATAGATAGATCACGCAATATATATCTAAGGCTAGTCGAAAGAAATAATTACGTTATAAATATTATTAAATCAAACAATTCAAAAATATAATACAATAATGCAATTTAAAAGGTATTATCAAAAAAGGTAGAAAGTAAATAGTTCAATGGAGAGATACGGTTACCGTCCTGGTACCTTGGTCATGTTTCCTACGACATTCGTGGCTTGATCTGACTGTCAATAGGTATTTGTCAAGACAAGGAAAATGGATAGACATAGCATGATTTCACAAAAAGTCCTACAGACACGGCACAGAGTTCAGATTATATTGGGTGGATACTATGGCATTTTGATGGTATATAGGAACCTCGGCGATAGGCAAAGCTATTTGCCTAGCCAAGCATAGTAGAATCCATCAAATTCATATGATTTTTAGCTTGTAGCATGTTCAAACTTCTCCGTGATTTCGAAGATGACAGTTGTATAACTTTTTGGAATAAAATCTCAACAAGCAAAATCTGAAAGTTCTCCAAAGAGAAATCTGAATGCTATTTCCAAAAGAAAAATCTGAATGCCAAGTCTTTTGTTCACTCTCCTATTTATAACTTTTTTGTAAGCTACCTTCTATTGTTTGTATGATCTTAGATCTTGATAAGCCCACCCACATGCTCCTTTGTTTCAATGTAACATTTTCTAAAAATAACTTTTACTTTCTTATTCTAAATTTCTTTCTTTAAAGTTTGAATTTTATTAATTAAAAAAAAAAAGAGAAAGCCATCTTTAATTTGCCTTGAATGGGCTAACTAATTAATTAAAATATACACTCCTTTAGAAAATGTTGGTGGCTTATCTCAAAATAAATCATAAGCATATTTTAACAAGAAAAACTATATTATTATTTCTTTTAATAAAATAAGCATTTTATTTCAGCAGAATTTTGCATTAACTCATATATATACGCTTGATGTATATATATGTTTGACTAATAGGTTTGACAAGTAATTTTTATTAACAGAAATTTAATCTTGAAATGGAATTTATTTAAAATGAAATAGTTAAATGCAAATACAAATTATATAAACGTAATTAGTTACAATGCAAAACCCTGCTGATATTGGACTATAAACTTAATTCAGGTCTATAATACTAGCTAAGTTTATAGAAGGCTGTGAAGCATGGATCGGACTTCAGATCCATTGCTTCACTATAGAAGACAATAAAACTCTGAAGAGTGGAAAATAGCATCTTGGTATTGGTAAGAAATTTATTTCTACAATAAGAAAAAAGATGGAACTATTACTAAAAAAATGACATCATGAAGTGTGTAGAAGAGTTATATCAAGAATTATATAACAATAAAAAATAAGGAAAAATACCTTCTACAACTAATATATCTTATGATTTGTGCAGGATTTTAAATGAAGAAGTCAGATATGCAATTACATTTTGAAGAAGGGGAAAACTCCAGGTAAATATGAAATTATAATTAATATCTTAAATGAGCAGAAATAAACATTTTTAGTAAAGTTATATACCAAATGTTTAAATGATATAGATATAACAGATGGTTGGAAGAATGCATTATTAGTATTAATATTTTTAAAAAGGTAATAAATAAGATATTAGCAATTATACATCTATCAGTCTTTTATCAGTTTTATACAAACTTTTTACCAATATTATTACAACTCATCTACAATAAACTTTAGATTTCAACCCATCAAAAGAACAAGCTGAATTTTAAAGTGGTTTTAATACAGTTGATCATATCTAAATATTGAGAGAAGTTATAGCAACCACCAATGAATATGAATTGCCATTGTACTTTAGATTTGTAAATTATGAAAAACATTTGATTCTATAAGCATTTCTTCCATGATTAAAGCAATGGATCATTAAGGTATTGACCCAGGATATTGTCATATTCTAAATAATATTTATAAAAATGCAACTGCAAAAATAGATTGCATAATGATACTAGGAAGGGTAACATTGAGAAGGGTATATTACAGAGTGACTCCATATCTCAAAACTTTTTACAGCAGTGCTACTGCAAAGTATTTTGTGCACTAAAATGGAAAGCTAAATGAATAAAAGTAAATGAAGATTATATAAGTCATCTAGATGTTGTAGATCATTTAGTTGTTTTTACAAATAATGTTTCAAAGTTTCAGGTGATGCTGCAACAGTTATCACATGCAAGTAAGAAAGTAGGACTAAAGGTAAATGTTAAAAATATTAAAGTAATGTTCAATGAATTTTCTCAAAAGATGAAAATAAAGATTGATAACAATGAGTAAAAAAAATTAACAACTACAAACATTTTGGTTAGGTCATTACTACAAATGAAAACATAATGAATGAAATTAATCATAGAATTAAACTTTGGTGGAGTGCTTTTGATAGAAATAACTTAATATTAAAAGGAATTATGCCTATTTGTTTGAAAGGGATGAGCTTTAATAAATATGTTTATCAGTTCTTACTTATGAATTTGAGACTTGAACACTTAACAGATGAGCAATATAGGGACTTCAGACCTCTCAAATAAGTATATAAAGATGCATGTTAGGAGCAACCAGAAGAAACTACAAACAAAATATATGTGTAAGAGAACAAACAAGTGTTACTTACATTGTTGAAAGAATTAAGAGATTGAAGTGGAGTTGGGCTGGACATAATGCTGGAAAAGATGATAATAGATGGACAGTTAAAGTTATAAACAAGATTCTATGAGACTGTTAAAAAACCTATGAGATGGATGGATGAAATAAGTAAATGTGCAGGAGTGATGTGAAAAGAGAGGCTAAAAATTGGAGATTAATTGGTCTTGGAGAGACCTTCATCCTGCAGTCAATTAGTAATAGCTGATTACTGTATATTCATTAATTGTATTTTAAATTTATAACAAAATATTGTATCCAGTACTATAAGATTGTATACTGCATCATGTATTATGAATAAATGCTGTAGTTTATAAGTTCAATACGTAAATCACTATTTTGCTTTTGGATGACATAGCATCTATGACGTCATCAGTTTTACCGAATGGCCACCAAAAATTTTAATTTTTTTGACTAATCAGTTATAAATCAAAATAGTGGATATAAATTGATAATGATCTCTATTGTGAATCCTAGAATAAAAGTCAAGTGCTAGGCAAAGTTTAAGTATATTAAATAAATTTCCCATAATTTCATTTACATCGTAATTACTTGTAATACTAAAAGAATTCTTAATTAAATTAATTGCATCAGTGTAATAAATGTTTAATGATATTGTTTGTTTAATTCCCTTTATTTCATATAAAGAGAAGTTTAAAAAATATTTACTATTAAAAATATATTATATTGAAGCAAGTAATTTATTTAAGTTATTTTAATATTAAAGGTAATTGGAATATAATTGAGAATTATGATCTATTTATTTAGTAAACTGTATATTTATGGAATGTTTGTGCTTCCTTTGCATTTGAAAAGTCTGCTTGGCAATGAAACCGATCGATTGTGTAATTTTTTTTCAACTTTTAGTTTTTGGCTAGTTTTGTTTAATTTTGAATTTGTTGCAATTTATTTAATTTTGTTGATTAGTTTAACTTTTGACTTATAATATTTCAATATATTAGGTGTCTGCTCATTTTATTAGACATAGTGAGACTTCTTATTCACTAACTGTTGTAATGAGTATTTTAATTACCTCTTCTTAATAGTTAATATCAATATTGATGAACTGATAGTTAAATGATTTTTATATTGTAATATATGGCTTTGCCAGTTAAGCTAGACTCTCAGCTATTTAATCTACTTAAGTATAAAAAAATAATAATCAAGGAAAATTTCCATTAACTTCATTTTATAGCAAGTTAGCAAAATCAAAGCTAACTAATTAGATGGGAATTTCCAATAAAATTATTTCAAGCACTTTTATAAGTCATGAACATCATTAAAAATATTTTTAATATTTTAGTGTATTAATTTAAACTTGATTTTATGGTTGAGGTACATTTCAAGTGTTTAACCTTGTAACATTTTGATAAATTCTGGTAGGCCTTTTTTTACGCACTATGAAGTGAAAGTTAATCAAATTATGGATAAGAAAATAACTTGTTTCTATTTCCAAAAACATAGCTATATTTCCTGATTAACTGCCCTACTAATTATTATGACCTATGCTACTGGAGGAATCAGCTTATTATTTATAAGGGCACCAGGATTCATACAAGAATCTGCTGAAATCTATCACGTTGCACATTGTAAATTAAGACTAAAATAATTTAAAGGATTGGGGTATAGATTTTCTGTAACTTAGTTATTTTTCAGAGAATATTACACCTGGGGCTTAGTTAATAAATAAACATATTGGCAAAGGTAATTTACACATAATAGATTAAAAATAAACTAACAATAATAATGCACAATGAAAAGTTGATATTAGAAATAAATATTTTATTTTAACAAATTGAAATATTTAAAGTTAAATTGTTAAATGAAATTGGAAAGCATTTACATGCTAATCCAGATAACAATGTTGATCAGTCAATTAACACAATTCACATTACACTTAGATTTCTTAGGCCATAAATAAAAGTCTCTTGAATAATAAAATTAATGTCTATCAGGATTATATTGGAACTTATTGGAGAATGGTTTGCAAACGCTTAATTTAGTCACAATTAGGAATAGTTAATTTTAGTTTACTGGTAAGTTTAGCAAATTTCCATAGACTGTTGATTACCATGCATGGTTTTTATGAGAGGTAGAATGAGCTCATGGTCATTAGTATTAAACTTGGTTTTTTGGTCTGTTCTAAAGGCTAGTCATGAAAGCTTTTCCGAGGTCAATGTCTTCATGATGAATGATGTCAAAGCTTTGGTCCACTCCAGCATGATGAATTATTTCAACATAGAGTGGTCCTGGATCTTTTCATGACCCAGAATTAACCAAAAGAAAAACAGATAAGACAAGACTCTGATCCAACTGGTTTCTTCTTTTATACTCCTGGTCCAGTTTTCAAACTTCTGCATATACTTTTATCATTATGATCCGTCGATTTATAATCTTATGCATTTCTGCCATATTTAATTAGCTTTCAAAAGGTTTTACTGATTGTAATCTGCATGTCATTTTTTATTCCTTCCAATTTTAAGTTTTAATTGGATAAATAATTTGAAACAAAAAATTACTTTCATTTAGATAAATGCTTTGCTTGAGTTGGTTTTTTAGATCTAATGTCCCAACTCCTCACTGAAGAGACCCATAGGTCGAAACCGGTCTGGGGATGGGGACAATCCAAGATAAAAATGATTTGAATGCCTTCTCTTGTAGTAGCATTTATCATAAATAAAAATAAAAAAAAGCTTGTTTAGAGTTATTAGCACGCTCTTAATTTTACATATTGTACATTTTTAAAAAAATTACACTAACTAAAAAAATTTAAAATTGCATTTTTTTAATAAGATCGCTAAATTTACTTTTTCTTTTAGCTTTTACCAAATGCCAATACATTTGTACCATATATAAATAAATTGTACAATTCCATCGGGGCCAGGAGATGAGAATAAAATAAGGGTTTGAACTAATTTTATTCTTAATTTTTAAGTCCATATTTTGGATGTTTTTTAATGTATTTGAGTGCTGATGTATTTTTGTAGACTTATTCGCAAGTGATGTGTGGCTTTAAAACCCAAATTTAGGATCTAACATGTTGGGAATGAGAAACATTTCCACATTCCCCAGTGTCCTTTCCACTCAAGCATAATATTAACAATAAGAAGCTCAAGTCATGAGCACATATGAGTGTTACTCATCATTTTGAGTCTTACAGGCTCGCAGCAATTTGGTTCACTCTCCCATTTCTCAGGAACTCTGCTAGAAATAGACTGATGGGCATTTACAGATGGTCTTATGTTACATATGGCATATAAGACTCAAGGCTATGATTTTTCCCTCTCCAGTATCTGCCTACTTGGTCAACACTTATGACTTAACACTTACATCAGCTGTGATCATATATTTTAGACATATTTAAAAAATATATATTTTTATAATTGTATAATCTGGTTTAGTTAGTTTTTTTTAACTACTATTCATTCTCCATCTATGAGTTTTGGGACATCATTGTAATGCTCTTTATATCATTACGACATATCTCAGGGGTTATGGTTGTGTATCAAAGCCTCATGTTGGGAAACCATTGTAACATTTTTCACATTTCAGTACAATATTGTAGGCCTTTTTATACACTATGAAGTTAAAGTTAATCAAACTATGGATAAAAAAATATCTTGTTTCTATTTCCAAAATCATAGCTATATTTCCTGATTAATTGGCCTACTAATTATTATGGCCTATGGTACCAGCAGAATCAGCCTTTTATTTATTTTTACAAGGGTGCCAGGATTCTTACTAGAATCTGCTGAAATAAGTTGTGTTGCATATCGTAAATTAAGACTAAAATAATTTAAGGATTGGGATTTTGATTTCCCATAACTTGGTTATTTTTCAGAGAATATTACACCTGGAGCTTAGTTAATAAATAAACATATTGGTAAAGGTAATTTACACAGAATAGATTAAAAATAAACTAACAATAATAGTGCACCATAAAAAGTTGATATTAGAAATAAATATTTTATTCTAACAAATTAAAATATTTAAAGATAAATTGTTAAATGAAATTGGAAGGCATCTACATGTTAATCCAGATAATAACATTGATCCATTTATTAACACAGTTCACATTATACTTTGATTTCTTAGGTCATAAACAAAAGTCTCTTGAATAATAAAATTAATGTCTCTATCAGGTTTTTATCATAAGCTTATTGGAGAATGATTTTCAAAATTTAGTCACAATAGGGAATAGTTAATCTTAGCTTACCGGTAAGTTTAGAAAATTTCTGTAGATGGTTGATTACCATGCATGGTTTTTATGAGAGTTAGAATGAGCTCGTGACCATTAGTATTAAACCTGTTTTTTGGTCCATTCTAAAGGCTAGTCACAAAAGCTTTTCTGGGGTTGACATCTTCATGATGAATGATGTCAAAAGCTTTGATCCATTCCAGCATGTAAATAAATGGTACAACCTAGAGATTTTTTTTTTTCTATTTAATAAAAAATTAATGCTAATAGTAGTACTGCTTTCATCTAGTCCTTAGTATCTCAAGTTTTAGTGTTTAAATTAAAATGAGTATAATTAGGTCTAAATTTTAATGTCAGACATTAATGTTAAATTTGCTTACTTGTAATAGAGTATTTTTATCTAAATTAACTATTATCAGGCTATATTCATTCAAGCTAATATCATTAAGAATAACAGGTAAAGATAAAGCTGGATTGGTTAATTTAAAGACAAAGAATTAGTTTTTTAGTATTAAAATATTGGTTACTTTTCAAATGAAACAACTTGAGTGCACTTGTGTGAGAGTATGTTTATATTTATTAATTTTAATTTACACTTTCTCATTTTATCATGTTAAATGTAATTTTTAAATCCCTTTAAATTAATTAAAATACTGAGTTGACCTTAGTAAACTTCTAATTCATTTATTTAATCAAGTTTAAATGTAGTTATAAAAGAGTAATGTAATATTTGTTTCAAAACAATATATTTTCTTTTATTAGATTTTACCTTTAACTTTATTTTATCATAATATTTTCAGTTTCATAAAAAAATTATTTTGGATGGTGTGTGTTAATTAAGATGTCTGAAAAATATGTAAATTAGTTCCTATTTTAAGTTTAATTCCATAGATACAAAATTATCCTTTAAACCCTAAGGTGAGAAGATTACATGAAGTAGTAAAACGATGTTTTCCCATCAATCAAAAAAGTGACATGGAAAGTGATATAAAAGGAACACATAGATACCCACCAGACTGGAAAAGAACTACAGGAATTACAAAAAAGAGAACTACAGAGATTACTGAGCCACTGAACTTCTAGCCAAGAAATTCACATGTAACAAAGAAAAGAAGTTAAATATAACCTCAACTGCAGAATTAATTATAAGTTCTAAATTTAAAATAATTTTTCTTTTTTTTAAAGTAATATGAATCCTTAAGATACTGTTTAATTCAGGCACTAAATTTTAAACTGAAGTTACTGGAAAATGAAATGCTAATACTACTTAAAAGAAAATACAAATGAAGATGTTAAACAATTATTCACTTCTAGTTTCTGAAATATATGTTTGATATCAGTACATCATGAGAATTACATGTGGCTTGTTCTGTTTATGTAAGAATTCTTCATTGCTCCTTGCAGAATGAAGGCAAAAATATGGAAGAAATCCTAACAAATAAAAAGTTCATGTAATAAAGTTCATTCTTCTCATGTTATGGACAAAATTGAATTCTTCCAAGTTAATAAATAAACATTTATTATTTAATATGACAATTATCACATTTTAAAAGTATTTTTTTCTTTCAGCATTCAACTAAACACAGTAGAATCATCTAGTTTTAGAAAGTTATCCAATTTGTTTATATTTAATTTCAATAATATTAATAATACACTTATAAACTTATATAGTACTTTTGAAAATTGATTGCTGTTAGCATTTCAGTAATTTTAATATTTTTTAAAAAACAAAATTTTAAAGTTCTCCTGAACAGCAGTTTTCACAAAAAAATAATTAATCAGCATTTTCTCCTTCTTAAAATTATTAAAACTTTGCTAAACTCTCTCATAAATTTAAAATAGGAAATATAAATAGCTTTTATAAATAAAGTCTATTTTTCTTACTGCTACTTGATGAAATTAATAAAAAAATGTTTTTTATCACTCAACATATGAACATGAATAAATATAAATTCCTTACATTTTCTTCATGTTGTTCAGTGGAAAAATGGTTTGATTTTCAGCAAAGTTTTTTAACTAAAGGCAATTTTCTCTTCTCTGAAATATTTTATTTTCTTCAATTATCATAGCTTCTTAGTTGGCTTCTGTAGTATACTGATGAGGAAGTTTTTTTTCTATTCCATATTAATAGAAGTATCTAAACTTTTTAAAATAGTTTCCATACTTTTATAAGTTACTGTTACTACTTTTAAAGAACAAAATAATTATAATTTAAACTAAATTTAGACTTAAATTTAAAAATTACAAAGAATAGTTCTATTCCTATAAAAAATACTTTATTTCTCCTCAGAATTTTCTTGATTTTTTTTCTTCACGTCTGCTCATCAGTATTTATAGCAGTAACTTATCCCTACATGATTGGTAGATTAATTCAAAACCCTTGCTAAAATGTACCCATCAAATATTTATATTTTATCATAATACTTAATAAAAACACTTTATATTATAACTTAAATTTGAAAATATAAAAATTTATTATGTATGTTACTATAATAATTATTTTTGATACTATTATAAAATTGATACAATAAAATTTTAAAATGCAACATTTAATTTATGCAAGTAATAAATTTACTTTAAGGTCAAGGAAGTAAAATTCAATGAATTGTTACATAAATGTGCTTGCACACTTATTAACACACATTTCATTTTCATTTACTTTTTCATTATTAAATAATTAAAAAATAGTTAAATAGTAATTTTAAAATTAGTCTGTTAATAATTACAAAAATATTAACTTTACTCACTAAGATTATTGATATAAAATTATATAATTTTAATAATTATACCTTTTTATTTGACAATAAATAATACTTTATATCTCAACCTTATTACTTAAATTAAATTATATTGCTTTATAGTTGCTTAGATTAATTTTAATATTAAAGAAACAGTATCTTAATCTAGTTTATATATTAAATATGTTATAATTAGCTATTGTACAAAATTTTTAATTTCTGTAAAAATTGACTATAAGTCACATCCATAGAGTAATGTAGCAAAATAGAAAGGCTACAATATATATATATCGTGTTAAAACATTATATATCTCATCTTTTTTGTAAAATTGTTGTTGCTGTTAATGTTTTTATATTTTTTTAAAAATGTTTTATTAACAGATTTTTGGATTTATGTATAAAAACATAATGGTTGTTTGCAATATCTATCTGACTTAATTAACTGATAAATACTTAGTTTTAATTTTATTCATCTAACCAATATTTGTTAAGTTATTGGTTATGTTTATATGTGTTAACAGAATTTTATCATTAAAATAATGTTATTTTGATTTCAGGATAATAAACATCAGTTTATAGTTATACACATACTTAAAAGTAAGACGATATCTGGAACAATGATTTTTCTTCGGAAGGGTTATTACAAACACAGATAAATATATATAACTTTCATATCCTTTGAATTTAGTTTTTAAATATTTAGTCTGCTTTTTTTTTTAATTCTATGCACGTTTCTTTTTAATCATAAAACGTTTAGTTTTAAATATATTTGCAATTTTATTTAAATATTAATTTCATTTATAAAACTCTTTAAAACTATACGTGGAACAATGACAGCCTGTGGAGAGAGTTCTACACACAAATGTATATATATAATTTGCAGTTTTACTAGGTTTTTAAACACAGTTTTTAATATTTTTTTATATTCTCCTCATATAAATATGTGTAATTAATTATGTTTTCTTGAACCTTTATCTATTTCGGAATTCATTTTCTATTGCAGTTATTTTGTTTCATTAAATGTAAAATTTTGAACTTTTTTTATATATAACATTTTTTTTTTAAATATTAAGCGACAACATATTATTTTTTGTACTGGATTAATCAAATGCAGTCTTCAACAGAAAGACAAAATAATATTATGCAAAGATACTTATCAAAAAAAGAGGGGAGGGGGACGTTTTTAATAAACTTAAAGATAGGTTTTAAATGTAGTTAAACTAATATATTTATAAAAAAATTAATTAAAATTTGTATATAAATAATCGCAGATTCAATTATGTCAATATTAATGCAATGAAAACATTTAGCTAAAAAAAAAACAACAGATAAATTTAAATTAAAACATTTTTTCCCTTTAATAATTGCTAGCCGGCGATTTACAAAATTAAAAAATAAGTTGCAGATATTAAATTAAGAGATTTACAAACAATCGAAAGCTGAAAAATATTGATTGACTTATGACTTATATAAATAAGTCAACTAAAATGCCTAATTATACGTGTATGTGTTCTAAAAATATATAAAATAGTTATTATAAAAGTAAGGAAAGAATGAAAACTCTTTTAACAATAAACCGGAGTCATCATAAATTTTACATTGTTAGAATAAATCACATAAAGGTCACACACAAGCTATGATTTCCAATGACGATTAAATCCAGTCATATGCTTAGTTATATTACATCTGCACCAAATCATATTTATTATAATCGTATTTCAAAAGTATGAAATGAAGATGTAGTTAATTATAAATGTAAGTAAAAGTTTGTTGAAAAACGATTTAGTTACAACATTTATGTTATTAGAAGGGACTTGTCCTCACATTTTCCAAGCTTTCTACAGCTGTGCACTTCATCATAAACAACCTATACACCTGACCACATACATGTGAGAAAGATAAATAATCTGCAATATTTATATTAATTCAATATCATAAAATTATCATACTATTAATCAGTCTACAATTATTGTCCTTACATTTACAGCAAATAAACTGTAAGGCATACATAAAGTACAACCAAAGCTAATGCATTTTTAAAGGTGAAGTATCTCTTCTGCTAGCTAGATCATGTCCTTGTCCTTGTTTTCTCTGTGATTTTATCTATAACAGTTTGAGGGTTTCATCCAACAGGTTCTTTTTATCTCTGATGAAACAATTTTACTTATACCATTGCATTTTTAGTTTTTCTGAAGAAATAAAAGTTTTTATTTTTTGTGTCACAAGATAATTTCCCTATTCTACATTTTATTATATATAATAAGTCAATTGATGAACAATTAAGTTTTATATAAAAACTCAGTCAACAACAATTTAATTTCTTTCATTTGGTTATTTTTTCCAGTCATTTTTATTTCTTCTCTGCAGCAAAAAAAAAAAAAAATATTACTTCAAGATTAAAGTTAATTAAACACCCTTTTTATTTATATAAATTTTTTATCGATCTTTCTTTATATATCATCAATGTTCTATATATCTACACTCTTCCCTCTATTCCTGAAAACCTAAGAATTTATAATTAGTCCATATAAATTTTTATAGCATAATGAGCATGTTAATAGCTCTAAACAAACTTTTTCTGATAAATTCCACAAGAGAAAGCATTTAAAAACAATGAGAATTGCCAATTCCTCTACAAGCTTTGTGATAAATGCTTAGCCAGAGCCAGCACTTAAAATATCTCTGTCAGGAACCCTCCCCAAATCCCTGACCATGGTTTCATGCTTTGACACTCCTCAGAGAGGTGTCAGGGTAGGTTCAGACACTAGATCTAAAAATACCAACCCAAAGCCAAGCATTTATTTAAAAGTTATCTATTGAGTGGAAAATCTGAAATTTTCAGACATCTACATGTCTTCAAACTCAGCTATCCAACTTAAATAGCTATATGGGGCTGATAGATCTTCAGTCATACCATATATTAGTAGTCTAGCAATATCAAATTGCATAAGACTTATGGCAGAGACTATAAATAGTCAAAATAAGAGTCATAGATCACATGACCCTATCTCTTAAGCTTGTAAGTTATAAACAATGAGAATTGACAATTTCTCTACAAGCTTTGTGATAAATGCTTAGCCAGAGCCAGCACTTAAAATATCTCCATCAGGATATTTTAAGTGCTGGCTCTGGCTAAGCATTTATCAATGGGGGAGGGTTCCTGACAGAGATATTTTAAGTGCTGGCTCTGGCTAAGCATTTATCACAAAGCTTGTAGAGGAATTGGCAATCCTCATTGTTTATAACTTACAAGCTTAAGAGATAGGGTCATGTGATCTATGACTCTTATTTTGACTATTTATAGTCTCTGCCATAAGTCTTATGCAATTTTATATGGCTAATACTACTAATATATGTTATGGCTGAAGATCTATCAGCCCCTTATAGCTATTTGAGTTGGATAGCTGGGTTTGAAGACATGTAGATGTTTGAAAATTTCAGATTTTCCACTCAATAGATAACTTTTAGATAAGTGCTTGGCTTTGGGTTGGTATTTTTAGATCTAGTGTCTGAACCTACCCTGACACCTCTCTGAGGAGTACCAAAGCACAAAACCATGGTTAGGGGTTTGGGGAGGGGTTGCTGACAGAGATATTTTAAGTGCTGGCTCTGGTTAAGCATTTATCACAAAGCTTGTAGAGGAATTGGCAATCCTCATTGTTTATAACTTACAAGCTTAAGGGATAGGGTCATGTGATCTATGACTCTTATTTTGACTATTTAAAGCATTTAAAAACTCTATCTAGAATTATCCCTGGGGATAGAGATTTTAAATGCTTTCTCCTTGCAGCATTTGTTACAAGCAGTAACATAGAGAAGATAGAATGCCATTTCACACCCACAATAAATGTGTAATGTCACGATGATGTCAAATTGAAAGAAAATAATCCCTGCAAATATACGTGAAGCATGTTTTTTTTCAATCAACATGATCTTTTTTTAATACTTCAACATTTTTAATTAATGTCTAGATTTCTTTATGACAAGAGCCAGGATAAATAAAAACGTAATAAAAGTCTAATAATTAATTTGTATTTTTTTTTGTACTTTTGGTTTAATTTCTTTATTAAAAAAGTGATATTTATTAGCACTTCTCTGAAAATCCCAGCATACTTCGCAATCAAGTGGTACATTTTTGAAGGCAAAATTTTTACTGCAGACCTCCATTTTCTGTGATAATAGTATATGTGAAAACTTTGGTTTTAATGTGTAAATTCCTGTGTCATAGAAATATAGTTAATGTATTTTTATCTAAATCACTTAAAAATCAAAATCATTTACTGTTTGTTTGGTGTATATTTAAACTAACTATTTTTTTGATTAATGGCAACATTATTGTAATATCACAAATCACATTTTATTTTTTATTTTAAATGTTGTTCTTAAAAGTTAAAAACTTGTTAATGTTGAAAGTCATACATATTTATGAAAGTCGCTTTTTTTTTTAAACTTGTTAATGTTGAAGTTGTACATATTTGTGAAAGTCAACTTGTTAATGTTGAAAGTTGTACATATTGGTGAAAGTCACATTTTTTTTTGGAAACTTGTTAATGTTGGAATTTTATTTTAAATATTCTAAAAAGTTGTTAGTGTTGAAAGTCTCTTTTTTTTAAACTTGTTAATGTTGAAAATCATACATATTTATGAAAGTTACATTTTTTTTTTGGGGGGGGGGACTTGTTAATGTTGAAAGTTGTAGATATTTGAATGCATTTGTTATTGGAAATGACTATATATTTATTGTTTTACTTATTTTTAATCCTGCAACATGGAGCGTGTACTAGACTTACTGCACCTGTCCACATTTGTATTAACCTCTTAATAACTTTGTAATTCTTGCCAAAATACCATGTACAAGATCCGTGTACACATTTTTTTGCTGAAAAAGTCATATACAAAATCCCTATACATATTATTTTGGTCAGATCAAAGTTATCAGCAGATTGACATAAATGTGAACAGGTGTAGTAGGTCTAATACATGCTCCATGTTGCAGATTTAATACTCAAGTACCTAGTATTTATTGAAAAAAATTGGTTTAGAGGTATTATCATCCTCATTTTGTTAGATCTGTAATACAAAGTTACTGACTTGATTTTATTATTATTATATTTTTATAGATATTTTGGAAGTCTTTTTTCAGCACAATTTGGTCTTTCAGTAGTTTCTTGCAGATTTCCATTTTCCTTTTCAAGTTTCATTCTACTGAAAGGATTTTATAATCCTTTAATGAGACCAATTCTGTTTTATTTTCTTCACTCTGAATGTTTTCTATTGATTTTTCTATGTCTGCTGTTAAGAAAATTTGTCTGTTTCATTTTTGAATGTGATTTATTGTCTTCACATCACTATATAGTGTTTGCTTTATTACTATTTTCAAACTATTCCTTCTCAAGTATCTTGTTCTGCTATATATTTGTTGCTTCCTTCTGCTATTACATCTGGGTTTTACTTATATAGTATTAATATGGATAGATTATTCTTTAGCCTCTGATTTAATAACATTTCTATTATAAATGCATTTTGTCCATTCTACTTTGAACACTTTTTAATAATAATAAAAAACTTTTTATTGTACATATATGCATACACAATCTTATGTTCTGAGAGTCCTGCATGAAGTGGTGAATTTGGTAATACTTTTGCTAGTGATTTTCTTATAGCATTGAGAGTTGACAAATGTAATATAATTTAAAATATTTCATAAATTTCCAATGATTTGCTTCATTAATTTCCTGTTTTAACTGATGAATGTTTTTGTCAATGAATCGAGTTGATTTTTGGATGGTATTTTTTCCCATACTTTTACAATATTTTCAGACTTTTGTGATTTAAATCTGGATGCCTGTGAGTTACAAACATTTTGAGGGATACATAATGCAAAAAGGGTTTTTCCCCAATTTTTCTATTTTTGTCTCTGAGCTGTTGTTTTCAAGTAATTTAACTTTTGTCCAATGTCAACATCATTATTCAGTACCTAGAATATGGATAACCTTTGAATGAATCTGGATAATTTAATTACATCACATAGCTGTTATATAAATTTTTGTCATTTGATTTGCTATAAATTGACATTTGAGAATTTCACTATTTTTTAGCAAAATCTTTTATATTCTTGTTCATATTTATCTATCATAAATAGCCTCTAACAATATTTTTGCTTTAACTATATGAGGATGACTATTATGGATCTTTATTTAATCTTTAATTAGGTGTTATTGGCTAATTGTTTCCATATTTTTGTGGCTATTTATGAAACTAGCATTTATTTATTAAAAAATTTATAACCAGAATCAGTTTTGTTTGATCTGTGACTCTTATATTATTCAAGACTTTAGTGTTTAATGCATCAATATAATTTATCAACAGATCTCTATTTCTTCTCCATGTCTTGTTATGAATTCAAAATTAGTTACGAGAATATTAAATTTGTTTTCTCTCTCTGGACTCTACCATGAATAATCATAACCTGAAAAGATCTCTCAGTCAATTTAACATCTTCAGGTTTAAATGCTCAGGTAATAGTTTGGATCTTACAAAATTTTCTTTATAATGATGTGTAATCTGTAATTATTTTAATAATTTTATGGTGGAACTTCTCAAATATTATAACTAACACTTAACTAGACAAATCTGACTATAACTTTTCTCAGCTTTTAACAATATTCTGAAAAAATATTTTATTGGTCCTTTACCTTCATATGTATAATGCCTTATTACTAAACTTGTTAAAAATCAGAATGATATTATATTATTTTTAAATCAGAAGCATATGACAATAATATTATTTTGAAGTCACTT
This sequence comes from Epiperipatus broadwayi, assembly GCA_028023455.1. Taxonomy (NCBI): domain Eukaryota; kingdom Metazoa; phylum Onychophora; class Udeonychophora; order Euonychophora; family Peripatidae; genus Epiperipatus; species Epiperipatus broadwayi. The sequence goes on along the minus strand of JAQFVV010006554.1, from coordinate 57,259 downwards.
CAGGTATATTTTCACTTTTGGTGGTTAACAGTTGATAAAATAGGTAAGTTATATGCACCTTAACCTTTAACAAACATTCAAAATAATTAATTAACATTACAAAAATTCTATAACCCTTTAGCATTTTAAGGTCTGTGTGCATTCTGTAATTCCTGATCTCATTAGTGGGTTTTTTCTTACTGGAAATAATATTTTCTAAAAATTTAAATTCATTGATATTGCAGCTGCATTGGGTGCAAAATTTGTCATATTCCATTGTCTCTGTGGATTTACTATGATTAAAATATCATTAATGTATGAGCAAGGCAAAACTCTCCAGACAGTAGTGCCACCCTGTGCCAACCAGAATATTCAATGGATGCCAGAAGGCTTGTGCATAAAATCCCTATCTAATGCCACCTACTCATCCAACATCCCCAGACTAGTTTCTGGCTTGTGGCCTTCATCAGTGAGGAGCTTTGGATCTGAGAGAACTGCACCTAGACCTCAGGATGTAATGCAATCCTCCAGCAACCACCTTTTATCTCTACATAACTATAAAAGTATGAGAATGAAATTGGAAAACAAAAACATTTTCAATCTAAGCTCAATAGCTTACATAGTCATATGGATCTGAACTCAGTTCAGCACCTATACATTTTGGTGTCTTTGGCTCTTTAACAACCATAGCCACCACTGTCCTACTAAGCAGGATTGGTGTTAAACCATTAAGCATAACATGGTCACCATCTCTTATACTAGCACATAATTGTTTATAAACAAGGCAAAACTCTCCATACAGTAGTACCACCCTGTGCCAACCAGAGTAATCAATGGATGCCAGAAGGCTTGTACATAAAATCCCTATCTCCAATATCCCCAAACTAGTTTTTGGCTTGTGGCCTTCATCAATGAGGAGCTTTGGATCTGAGAGCACTGCACCTAGATCTTAGGATCTAATGCAACCCTCCAGCAACCACCTTTTATCTATATAAAACTATGAGAATGAAATTGAAAACACAAAAATATTTTCAATCTAAGCTCAATAGCTTATATAGTCATATGGATCTGAACTCAGTTCAGCACCCATATATTTCGGTGTCTCTGGCTTTCAACAACCATAGCTGTCACTATCCTATTAGGAAGGATTGGTGTTAAGCCATTAAGCATCACATGATCACTGTCTCTTATACTAGCACATAATTGTTTATAAACAAGGCAAAACTCTCGATACAGTAGTGCCACCCTGTGCCAGCCAGAGTAATCAATGAATGCCAGAAGGCTTCATCATCTAATATCCCCAGACTAGTTTGTAGCTTGTGGCCTTCGTCAGTGAGAAGCTTTGGATCTGAGAACACTACACCTAGATCTTAGGATCTAATGCAACCCTCCAGCAACCACCTTTTATCTCTACTTAACTATGAAACTATGAGAAAAAAATTGAAAACACAAAAATATTTTCAACTAAACTCAATAGCTTATATAGTCATATGGGTCTGAACTAGTCTGGGGATATTGGATGAGTAGGTATTAGATAGGGATTTTATGCACAAACCTTCTGGCATTCATTGATTACTCTGGTTGGCACAGGGTGGTACTAATGTATGGAGAGTTTTGCTTTGTTTATAAACAATTGTGCTAGTATAAGAGATGGTGATCATATGATGCTTAATGGTTTAACACCAATCCTGCCTAATAGGATAGTGTTTGCTATGGTTGTTAAAGAGCCAAAGACACCAAAATGTATGGGTGCTTAACTGAGTTCAGACCTATATGACTATATAAGCTATTGAGCTTAGATTGAAATAATTTTTGTGATTTCAATTTCATAGTTTTATAGTTAAGTAGAGATAAAAGGTGGTTGCTGGAGGGTTGCATTAGATCCTAAGATCTAGGTGCAGTGCTCTCATATCCTAAGCTCATCACGGATGAAGGCTATAAGCCAGAAACTAGTCTAGGGATATTATATGAGTAGGCATTAGGTAGGAATTTTATGCACAAGCCTTCTGGCATCCATTGATTACTCTGGTTGGCACAGGGTGGTGGTACTACTGTATGGAGAGTTTTGCCTTGTTTATAAACAATTATGTGCTAGTATAAGAGATGGTGATCATGTGATTAATGTATGAGATTATTCATTTTATTTCTGTAAAGTAACTGATCATATTTTTTGAAAGTATATTTGCAGTTTATGTGAATTATTATCAATACTATCTCGCTGACTTCTCACTAACCAATATCAGATAAAATATAGAGTGCGATACTTTTTTAATATGACTATTACTTTTCTTACATTAAGAACCAATTATTTATTCTTAAATTTTTATCGACTATTATAGGATAATTTCCACAAATAATTTTTGACCAATTTTTGTCGTTGAATAAAACCTGGTTTGCATATTTATTAATCAAACAATTTCACATAGGTCAATTTTCTCTGGTACTTAAATATTTTTTTCATTCGTTTATAAGTAACACAAGAGGGAAGGGTATTTCTCTGTTATAATCTTTTGTACAATAGAAAAATATGCAGTGGGTTAAAATCCAGTAAAATAAATTATTTTATAATGGGGTTTATCTTTCCCTGTGTCAAATAAAGTTGTAGAGTTGTAATCCTTCTCTTTGGTTTTGTGAATTTTGATTTGAGTTCATTAGTTTTGTGAATTTTGATTTGAGTTCATTTAAATTATGAGACATCAAATTATATTTAAAGGTGACCATGATTGAATTATTTTGCATCATTAATAATATTCCTGAGCCACTATCAATTTCTTATGGAAACAAATTTGTAAAAAAATTAAAAGCATTATTGGTTTAGACATTAATCTATTCACATTTTTAATGCATAAATTTGCTTTATTTTGTTTTGTTTGTTTATATAAACTCTAGTTAATTGTTTTACATAACCACAAACTTTACAAAGATTGTTCTTATATATCCAGTATCTGCTTATATTCCATATTAGTAGCACTTTGTGTGTTTAATTGTTAGAAATACTTTTGCTGTTAAAGAAATTTTAATCAGTTGTTTTGTATCTCCACGTATCTGCAATAATTTAGATCAGTTATATCCTATTTTATATGCTAATTCAATTTTAATTGCCTTACTATATTATAAATACCTGATTAATAATAGTTGTTAACATAAAGATATTGGATATTTTTCAAAAAAGTTTTCAAACAGAGCTTAATCTATGAATTCACAATACTCATCAGCATCATCATCATTATCAACCATTATCAATCCACTGCAGGATGAAGGTCTCTCCAAGTTTAATCCATCTTCTCCGATCTTCAGCTTCTCTTCTCCACATCACCCCTGCACACTTTCTTATTTCATCCATCCATCTCACATGTGGTCTCTTTCTGGGTCTTTTACAATCTCTTGGAATCCAGTTTAAAATTTCAATTGTCCATCTATTATCATCTCTTCTAGCAATATGTCCAGCCCAACTCCACTTCAATCTTTTAATTTTTTCAATGAGGTCAGTAACACCCGTTTGTTCTCTTACCCATACATTGCGTTTTCGATCTCTTCTTGTTACTCCCAACATACATCTCTCCATACTTCTTTGAGTGGTCTGAAGTCTCTGTATTGCTCTTCTATTAAGTGTCCAAGTCTCAGATCCATAAGTAAGAACTGGTAAAACACATTTATTAAAAACCTTCCTTTTCAAACACATAAGCATATTTCCTTTTAGTATCAAGTTATTTCTACCAAAAGCACTCCAACCAAGTTTAATTCTATGATTAATTTCTTCCATTATGTTTCCATTTGTATTAATAATCTGACCAAGGTATTTGTAACTGTTAACTTCTTCTAATTCATCATAATCAATCTTTATTTTCATATTTTGAGCAAATCAGTTAAACATTACTTTAGTCTTTTTAACATTTATCTTTAGTCCTACTTTCCTACTTTCATCTGATAATTCCTGCAACATATCCTGCAGCTCTGAAGCATTATTTGCAAAAACAACTACATCATCTGCAAAATCTAAATGACTTAAATAATCTCCATTTACTTTCACTCCTTTAGTTTCCCATTTTAATCCACAAAATACTTCTTGCAGCACTGCTGTAAAAAGTTTTGGAGATATGGAGTCACCTTGTCTTACACCTTTCTCAATGTTGACTTTCCCAGTATCATTATGTAATCTAATTGTTGCTGTTGCATTTTTATAAATATTCTTCAAAATATGACAATATCCTGGATCTATACCTTGATGATCCAATGCTTTAATCACTGAAGAAATGTTTATAGAATCAAATGCCTTTTCATAATCTACAAATCCAAAACATAATGACAACTCATATTCATTTGACCTTTCTATAACTTTTCTCAACACCTGGATATGATCTACTGTACTAAAACCACTTTTAAATCCAGCTTGTTCTCTTGGTTGGTGGAAATCCAATGTTCTCTGTAGATGAGTTGTAATTATCTTGGTAAAATTTTTATATAAAACTGATAAAAGGCTAATAGGTCTGTAATTTCTAATATCTTCTTTATCACCTTTTTTAAATATTAATATTATTACTGCATTCTTCCAATCATCCGGTACATCTTTATCATTTAGACATTTGGTATATAACTTTGCTAAAAAAATTTCTATTTCTTCTCCTGCTTCTTTTAATATATCAATTATAATTCCATCATTACCTGGAGCCTTTCCCTTCTTCATACATTTAATTGTGTGTCTCACTTCTTCATTTAAAATTCTGGGCAATTCGGAAGATGTAATAGATATAGGAGGTACTTGTTCTTTATTACTATATAATTCTTGATAAAAATCTTCTACCAATTTCATGATGTCATCTCTCTTTTAGTAACAATTCCATCTTTTTTTCTTATTGCAGATATAAATTTCCTACCAATACCAAAATGTTGTTTTACATTCTTAAGACTTTTATTTTCTTCTACAGCTTTCCTTGCTAGTTCACAATTATACTTTCTTATATCATTTTCAACTCTTTTCCGCACCATTTTACAAAATTCGAGATATTCAATTCTTTTTAATGCATCATTTTTGTATATCTTCATATTCCTTCTTTTCTTCATAAATTCTCTAGTCTCAGTAGAAATTTTATTGGTCAATTGCTGCTTTTTTCTACCAGCTATCTTTGTTGCAGTTTTTAAAAGTGTATCAGTTATTTTCATATTAATTTCATTCAATTCTGAATTATGCTCAAAATCTACTAATACTTGAAACCTATTTGTAAGTTCTAATTTAAATTCATTAGAATGTTTCTGAAGATTAGGAATATCAACTGTAAATATTGTTTTTCTTAATAATTTTTGTCTCTCTAGTTTCACATTAACACGTATCTTACACCTTACTAATCGATGATCACTTCCTGTGTTAAATTTATTAAGAACATTACAATCTTGAAATATGTATTTCCTATTAGTCAAAATATAATCCAATTCTGCTGTACCTTCATTTGGATGCTTCCATGTCCATTTCCTTTTAACATTTTTCTCAAAAAAAGAATTCATCATATAAAGTTTTTCTTTTTCTGCAAACTCCACAAGTCTATGTCGTCTCTCATTTCTATTACCATAACCAAAATTACCTACAGCACTTTCATCTTTCATTTGTTTACCAATTCTAGCATTAAAGTCTCCCATAACGATTTTAAAATGTTGTTTACTCTGATCAAAAGCCTTTTGTACATCCATATAAAAATCTTCTACTACTTCATCACTATGAGAACTTGTTGGGGCATAAACCTGAATTATCTGCATTTGGTATCTGCTATTAAGTTGTATAACTAATCTTGCCACTCTGTCCGATACACCATCAATCTCCACAATATTGTTCTTCCACTTTTTATTTATAATGAATCCTACTCCACTTGTATTTCCAATATTTGTGCCTTTATAATAGAGTATATGTCCACTTTTTAAATCAATTGTCTCTTCACCTTTTCTTTTAACTTCACAAAGTCCAATAATGTCCCATTTAATATAAGAGAGTTCTTCTTCTAATTCTTGCAATCTTCCTTCACTTGAAAGTGATCTGCAGTTGTAAGTACCTAAATAAAAAGTCGTCATCAAATGGCAGCCTGGGTCCGCAATCAGGGAATTCTTAGCACCCTCCGCCTTCGGCCACCAACCGCTGCCTTGGTTGGTGACTTTACAGCCTCCTGGGAATAAGGGCCATGCTTTATTTTTGTCTGTCATAATTGTATATATGTATTGGAAAAATATTTATCATTTACACAAACATTCATTCTGCCTTATCAGGCACTGAGAAGAAAGACCATGGTGTTTCTTGATCTTAAACTCAGAGGTTAAAAGCCAATAAACTCACCACGCTGGCTAATGTGTGTTGGTGAGCAGCCCATCCATGTTCGTATACTATATGAATAATCACATAGTAATAACAGCTGCAATGACAAGAACATATGGAGTGGACATTAGGAAATTTGCCCTGCTCGGTTCCTTTAAGGCCTCCAAGAGGAATCAAAGGGTCTCCTTTCAGTTAATAGCAAACTCCTTTCTGCAGCCCACAATACTCACAATTTTATATTTATTAACACATTAAAATTAAAAGAATGCCCTCCCCCTCACTTGTCAATTATTTTTTATAGATGTGTTATATTTCTAAAAAGCTTTGATTAAACTGATTATTCACTTTCTCAATTACCACTACATAGAATAAGTTTTTATGTTTATCTGGATTGCATAGCTGAATGATGTTTGCCATCTTTTGTTCTGCCTAGCAGCATGGCATCTTTTAAATTCACTATCTAATATTTTATTTATAAAAAAAATTATCTCTAAACATTTTCTATAAAATGGACATTATTGATATCAAGTTGTACAATGTAATTTAGTGATTTCATAATCTTATAACTAGTATTTTATTTACAGGTTTGGTTTGATTTCAGTGTTAAACTTGACTAATCTTTCAAACTGTTAACTTACCTTTGTCTCATATTTGAAGCCAAAGTCTTTTAAATTCACCATCTAATATTTTATTTATAAAAAAATTATCTCTAAACATTTTCTATAAAATGGACATTATTGATACCAAGTTGTACAATGTAATTTAGTGATTTCATAATCTTATAACTAGTATTTTATTTACAGGTTTGGTTTGATTTCAGTGTTAAACTTGACTAATCTTTCAAACTGTTAACTTACCTTTGTCTCATATTTGAAGCCAAAGTCTTTTAACTGATCACTTATTCTTACTTCATTTTTAAAGCAAATGATAATTTTACTTGTTGATCACTGTATGAATATGCATATTATTACTATACCTAACACATTACTACAAGTGCAGAATAATCAAAAATTTTTGATGAGTATATTGTTTCCATATTACAAAACATTACTTTCAAATATCATATTCAGAATAACATTGAAATGCTTCATTTCATACATTACATTCTAACAAAAATTAATTTGAAGACCAAGAATATTAAATTGAGCTTCTTTCCTTGTTTGTTAATTACCTTTTACATTTTTAATGGCCTACATTCTTCACTGAAAATTTCTTTTTAAATAAGTTGAAGATATTTTTTTTGCCTTAATATTAATTACTATAGAAACCCTTCAAATATATTTTCAGTAGATTACAAGAAGTTTTTCTCATAAATGGTAGCACATTTTATAAACAAAAACAGTCATGGATAGTCAGGATATTTTTTATTTGATTAGTTAAATTATCAGATTGATAAATATATTTGTAGCAATAAAGTAAGGTACTTTGATATTATACCTGTTAGAATATATTATTCCAGTGACATATTATTCTAAGTTAGCAATATGCTTAAAATAAAACTTCCAAAGGATGTGTGAACAAACTTAATTTATAAAATTTGTCACAAATCCTGTGGTGGCATTATTTTAAACATATTACAAACTCAGAATAATACATCACTGGAGTAATATGTCATACCATGTGTAATACCAAACTTCAAAGCTAAAAAAAATAGACATATGTTCATTATAGGAAAATTAAAAAACACATTAAGATACTAAATAAAAATAGGTAGCTGTGAGTTCTTAATAGGGCACTTTTTGTGAGTTTTTATTGTGCTGTTGAAAACATCCTTCCCCTCCCCGTATAATAGTGCATTTTGTGCCATAATAAACACTCAGCATTTGTAATACCAAATTTCAAATCTAAAAAAAAAAAAACAGCTTATTTCTAATGATATGAAAAAGAATTCTGAAACCCTTTTTAAATGGCGAACTGTAACATAAAGTTTTAGCTTTAATTTTAAAAAATGGTGAACTGTAAGATAAAGTTTTAGTTTTATCCAAAAATGGCAAACTGTAAGTTTAACGTTGTATTTCAAATTTAAAAAAAAAAAAACATACGTAAAAGTCTTAGCAAAAAAAAAAGAAACAAAACAGCGCAATATATAAAGTTTTAGCTATAAATGTATTTTTCAATATAAAACCATTTTACTTACATATGACGCGTGAGATATATTGTATTGTGAAGGGGGGGGGGGTCCCATCACAGACTGAACCGTTTAATATCTTCCAAAATGGAAAGGCAAAAGCTAGTTTATTTGATATATTAGTCATGCCAGTATTCTGATATCATAAACAGAAACTTTGAATAATTATTACGGTGCACAAACATCTCCAAATGTCATAGCTGGTATAATAACAAAGTATCTAAAGTAAATATGTAATAAATTCAATTTGAAATAATTGAATTAATAATTTATATCTAATTACAAAGCCTAAAATGGAGAACAAAGAAATGCATCAGATGTGAATAAATAAATATCTGGATGGGCGAAATGTGGAAGAAATAAATATTGAAATCTTTTTTTAAAAAAATACTTAGTGTTTAATATGCAGTTATGAAACAGCAGCATTAACATGTATTTATTGCAAAAAACTTACACAAATTAATATTTTTTAGACGGTAAATATTAAATTCCTTTATAGAGAGTTTTGCCTTGTTTATATTTTTAGTTTTTTATAAACAAAAGCCTCAAAGTTTTTGAATAAAAACGAAACCTTTCTTTTTTTATTAAATAATTTTTTTTTTACAATATAATTTATTATTATTGTAAAAAAAACATAATAAATAGATTTTAGATATTAACTTTTATTGTCATAATTATTAAAATAAAATGAAGAATGCTCAGGATAAAGATCTAGCTTAAAATTCGATTTGTTCGTAATGTCAGTGATTGGTTCAAAAATATTATTGAAATAAAAAGTCTATTATCTTTAAATGACTGGAGCTTTCAATCTCCAGCTAGAACTTTATAAATGATAAATTTTACATCGACATCGTAATTCCAGATATTTTAAAACTGAAAACATTAATATACCATAATTTACAAGACATTAACGAAGCAAGTCACGATTTTAAAAAATAACGTCCATTTAGTCATATTATCTCAAAACATTTTTTTAAAAATCTACTGGTATAAAAAAAATCTTTAGCACAATGTGATCCTCAAATAATAGCTTGATCTCTAGTTAGACAACTAATTCATAAATCGATCAAAAGTAGCCTTACCTTATTTTAAAATATAAAAAGCAACTCAAGTGAGATATTAATTAGCTATACGATCGATTATATATATGGCTATATGTGTTATATATAGCGAAGATAAACTCGAATTAATATTTCAGGCGATTTGCTATACACTAATAATATACACAAAGGATATAAATTTCTTCACATCATATATATATATATATCAATCAGACTGTAAGTTACAACAGGAACGTAAACTTCTAAATTGCATACTGTCCTTGAACTTTTAAACACCTTATTCGAAAGTCAAGAGAGAATGAAATAAAGGGAATGAAGCAGAGAGGAAAATATGCTAATTCATCTATTACTTTTATTGGTTTGTTTATTTTATCCAATGATAATCATCTCTTATTCTCTGAATCTAATGATTAGTTCATTTTTAAAAAAGTGAATCCGAATAGTTCACAATATTCCTCCTCCACACCTACATAAAATAAGTCAACTGTTTATTTATATAGATTTAGCAGTTTTCTATTTCTTTTGCTTTTTTCTTTTAGTAATGGTTTGGTTTTTCTCTTTCCTAGAATTAAAACTAGTTATTATCTCTAAGTCTAATATTGCCAAAGCTTCAATATTGGCTGATTTTGGAATTCCAACCTCACTATCCTCTGTTGGAATATATATATATGTTCCTGATATATGGAATCTAACTATACTCATTATTGATCTATCTGCCTAGTTAAAGTTAACTTGAAATTAGTCTTTATGTCATTTATGAAGTTGACCAGGCATTTTCATTACTAATAGGTGTTGATCCTTTCTGATTACAATTGTAACAGGGATCCAGTTTTTACCAGTGTACATATGACACAAAATTTTTATTACTAATTTTGAAGTGGCTATGATTTGCCATTTTATTTTCTTTGTGCTGAGTACATGGTGAAATCTAATCTCAGACATGTTAGTGAAAATAAACAAATTAACACAAAATTGAAAATATTTTCTCTATGCTAAGACTATAAATGAAACACATACAACAAATAACTATAAGCAATAAGAGAATGACAATAACTATCCCTTAACTTTGCAATTGCATTAGAAAAAGTTTTGTGCATGAAAAGACTTTATTTCACACAATGTAAATAGCTATACTGTTTATTAACATTAAAGTTCATTTACACTTATAACTGAAAGTCTATAAATAAATTTCTTTCACCATTAGTTTTCATGATTTTGCAATTAGTATATTTTTTACACCTTAGCACTGTCATTTCTCCCTTTTGAGAAAAACTTTAATTAACTCTCAGCAGTTCTGTGTTCCATTTGATTGACTGGAACTTTTAGTGCACTCCATTCCAACAACTAACTCTATTTTCTCCCTAGATGTGTTCTCAGTTTATCTCTTTATTAGCTATGCTAATTTAGATAAATTAGTATTCAAAATCTGTAACAATAACATTTTCTATAGTGATTTACTTTCCAGGAGAAACAATACAAAATACTGTTGTATAATTTACACAGATCGAATAATGTCTATTTATATAATTATAAATATGTGAACAGACACTGCATTTTGGTTTTAGGTTTACACATAATACTGGATAACTTAGTTTTTAAATTAGGTGTCGTTAACATTTTAGCTGGAATTCTGCTATAAATGGTAGATGGAGTTCTGTGCTGGATTAGCATCATTCTAACTATACACATGCTACAATCATTTGCTGATTTCTTCTGGAGATTTTTAAACTCTTGCACCAGACATTCAACTCGTTCATTGCTCTCTGTGTGGAATGGCAACCCAGAAGCTTTTTCCAAACTGTGCACCAATCCTTAAGATTTCTGACAACCATATCCACAGGTTAAAAAAAATGAAAAGACAGCCTGTTTGCTTCTAATGAACAAAGGAAATAAACCATCAAGGAAAATATGCTAATTGAACAATTATTTCCATCATTTGTTTGTTTGTTTCTATACCTTAACTCCATCATGGCAAAACTATGGCACACTTGCCAGGATGATACCTATAAACTTTTTGCTAACATGTAACTATTTATAAATCATAATTTTCTATGCTTTAAAATAAATTATTCAATATTTTTTTGTTGCTAAAACCTGTACTAATAAAAATTTACTGTAAACTAAAGATGAAATAAATAAATATAATATTATGTTTGAATTCACTTTACAATTAAACTCTGATTAGAAGCAATAAATTACAAAATTTAAAAACAATAATGTCTAACATATGTAGGAATAATATATAAGTAATTTCAATAAAGTGATATCATATTCTATAAACCTAACAAATGATTCCAATAAAACTATAAAGTAATCTCAGTAAAATATTTTCTAACTCTTTGATGTAAATCTTGTCAAATCATAAAGTAAAAGTAGTAAAATGTCTTTTGTCACAATTTCTTTTAGTGTAGATATATTCATTTTCTAAGTAATTGAAATCACAAACAAAGTAGGAAAATGCCTGATCAATGCTATCAAAAATAATTTGAATTGCAACATAATTGCTAACCAAAATACATATAGTTGTTAGGCAGAAGCAACTCTCTTGCAAAAAATAAAATGTTATTTTTTTTCTTGAAGTTTTGCTGTGAAAGTGAAATATAAAAATAATAATATAATTTAAGATATAATAAATCTTTGATTTATAAAATTATTAAAGTTCATTTAATTTTACATTTAAATAAATTTGTTATCATTTTATTAGTATGAGTAGTGAAAATAAAAAACAAAAATTATAAAACCATCGAGAATTCCAAAATTGGTAGAATAATGAGTATGAAATGATTAACAAAGATAACAAGGGAATATGTGTTTTATGTTCCAGAACATTTGTATTGAGAACATCATTGGTAAAACAGCATTATGAGCTTAATCATAAATCATTAATTGAAAAAAGTAAAGATGAACAAAAAGAATGTATTACTTGAGCACTTAAAAATATAAACATTTAATCAACATTCTTAATGAAATTTATTGAAAATCATTCAAATATAACTGCTTCTGGATTTTTTTGTCTCAAATGTAATTACCAAACACAGGAAAATCTTTTAATGATGGGAATTATATGAAAGAAGCATGGATAAAGTGCACTCCAGTTCTTTTGAAGATTTTGAAAACAATGAAAAAATTATTCAGAGGTAAAAGAAAGAATCCTGCAAATGGCTAACAATTATAACTTACCAACAAAAAAGAGAGATAAAATCTTCTAGTTTAATTTTTTTCAACTTTGGTGAAAGTATGGACATAAACGGATCAGCTCATTTGGCTATTTTTATTCACTATTGTGCTGAGAATAATATCAAAGAATTGATTAGCTTAACCTCAATACTAATAACAATAAAATGAATAGATATTTGCAATAGTTTTAAATGTACCTGCTGAAAAAAAAAATGTGGGTAAAATTGTATCAGTAACTACAGATGGTGTTCAAAGTATGACTGTAAAGGAAAATGGTTTTCTCAATTTATTTATTGGATCATATCAGACATTCAACATTGGATTTTCATTGCATTATAATCAGCAGGTTTTATGTGTGAAGGCCAGCTTTAAGACACTGGATGTTATAACTAAATTAGTCAATTTTATATATGTACACATTGAAAATAAATGAAAATTTTTAAAGTTATTGAGTGGGATGAAGTCAGTAACGTATGTACAACAATATCTGATAGTTATGTTGAGAAGTTCTTCAAAGATTTGTTGATTGTTTCAATGAAATTAGGAGTATTTTTACATAATACAAATATCAGTGGAAAATATACTCAATTAATGGATGTTGAATGGCTTGCAGAATTAATGTCTTTAACTGATATTCACATTAAAATGAATTAAATGTGAGATTGCAAGGTTATAAATAAGATAGTTGTTGTCATATTTGCATTTGAATCTAACTTACAAATATTCAACAACAATGTTATTTCTTTCACTTCAAATATTTTCCAAATATAAAAAATTTCTTGATACTGATTTACAATCTTGTGAGAAGTCAGATCAAATAAAATTAACACAAGAGTTTTGTGATGTTATTTAATCGATAATTAATGAATTTTCTTCACGATTTACACAGTTCAAACAATTTTCAGAAACATCAAAATTTATTTTATACCCAGACATGATATCAATGAATAATCTCAATTTAGAAATTTTTAAATGACTTAATTTGGAAGATATAGAAATATAATTAATCAATTTTTAATCCAGTTCTGTATGGAAACAAAAATTTGTCAATTTGAAAAATGAGTTAGAAATAACTGAAATGATAGGTTATTAGGCATATTTTTAAAAAAATGCTGAAGAGGAAATATTGATAGCCTGGAATGCTATTTCTCAAACAGTTAATTGTTTAAAAAAATTTATGACCGCTTTTTTATCAATTTTTTTTTTCTATACATAGCATGTGAGTCATAGTTTTCCGAAATGAATTTAATTAAAAACAGTTCAAGAAATAGAATGACAGATGAATCTAGTTTCTGCATGTACACTATTAAAAGAACCAAAATATGAAGCAGATATAAAATATTTAATATCCAATGTACAACAGCAAAAATATAATTAAATAATATTGATTTATGTTGATTTTATATGTTTATTTTCAAAATTTTGTTTTAATTACTACTATTAATTTTTTACTATTAAATTTCATTCAACTCTTGCTCTTCTAAATACATATCTTTCACATTTATTTAGAAATTTTGTTTATTTATTATTAAAAATTTTGGTAAGCTACGAAATTTGGAAATAAATTATTATTGCTGTTATTTTGTTGTTTATAAACTTTTAAAAATCTGCAATAATTAAGTTGTCTATATTTTGATTAATAATTGCATGACATGCCAATCACTTAATAAATTCGCCACTACTGCTTTATCCAATGATCGTCATTTCCTGTTCACTCAATCCAAGATAAGTTTGCTTTTTTAAAGGTGAACAGAAATAGTTCACAACAATGTTTAAATGTGTGCATGTGTAAGTGCAGAAAGATGGATTTGATCTTTTCAATAAAGTTTTAGTTAAGTGTGCTAATGCCATATGTGTACATTAACAATATTCAGCTGATTAAATTATAGTTGTACATACAGAAAGAAGTATTTATATTTTTAATAAACTTTAATTAGATTAAGTAAAGTTAATCTTAGATAAACAAAGAAATTTTGCAGTGCAAAGCACATGAAAATTAAAAATTGTCTAATAGTATGAACAAGATTAAAACATAACAAACTGAAGGAAAAGGATAAGTAGAACTACTGAATTAGAAACAAAGAGATAGCTTGCTGAATCAATTACTGGAGATATTTCAAATGAAGATTAATAAGACAAAGAAAATAGATTAAGATTTAACCCAGCAAAGAAAGGTTTATTCCCAAAGCTACCCAGCTCTGAAGATATGAAATTATGTTTAGGATTTAAACAAAATCATCTATATTTTAATTATTTTTTATGTAAAGATTATGGTAGAACTAAATTGATATAGTCTCATTGTAATGGATTTAAATATTTGGGAAAACATTATTAATAAATAGTTATCAATTCCTTACTATTAAGCATATCTACTATATCTGGATGTTAAAAGCACAATGTAGAAATATTACTGCAATAATTATTATTTCACTAAGAATATAAAAGATTGAGACAATTAGAGAGGAATCACTGACAGACTATTACAGTAACTATCAAAATTATAAAAAAAAATGAAATAATAGACTAATAAAATATAAAAAATAGTTGAATAGTTTTATTGCTTGGAAGTTCATAAGAAATTTGAATTAAAAGCAATTTAAGGATTTTATGCTTCAGAATCTGACATACCACTGTACTACACCATACCAAACAAAACAGTCTAATAAAAATATTTAATTTATTTCAATCAATTTTAAGACATAGAATTGAATCTACATGACTGATATAAATAAATTACTAAATTGGCAGTTATATATAAAATGTATAAAAATATATTTTACTAACCACAAAATACGTGATGATAAGATGAAATTATTGAAGATATGGGCATTAGAAATAATCAGCAAACTATGCAATCCAATGACAACTGTAAACTTATTCCAGACGGTGATTACTGAAAAAGTCCTTAACCATCTAGATGAATAGCTCATCTAAATTTTAGAAATGGCTTGAAAACAGGAGTCAATCTGCAATTTTGCAGAGTAAACTGTAGTTGAGATGTTCTTTGGGGAAATGGCAGATGCCAATTTAAGGCAACAACTATTAGCTGCCATAGATTTATCTTACAGTGAAACTATTAAGAAAAAAATAGCACATAAAACAGTGCACAATCATTATAGAGAATTTTAAATAGAGCTTCAAAGCTATAGTAGACAAAAATTTAAAAATCATCATGGTGAAAAAGAGGAAAGAAAAAAAACCTGTTAAAACTATTTTTCAAAAACTAGGGTTTATAACCAAAAATTGCATTTGGAGAAATGAATGTTGCAAAGTTTGTAGAGGCATGAAACATTTCCTTAGGTTTTATTAAAAAATTGGAAAACCAGAATAAACATTCAAAATCTTAGGAAACTAAAATGCAAAAATCAAGCAATTTATGCAATAAAAACATGGACACCTGTCTTGCATTGGTGGTCGAGAGGTCAGCACGACTGCCTTGCACTTGCAGGCAGTTACCCGGGTTGCGGGTTCGTATCCCGGCTGATGCTATGACACTTAATAATAATAAAAAAAACATGGACACCTTAAAGTTGACTAATAATGCTATTATTAAAAGTTCCTGATTTCTTAGTTTCCATGGAAATTAACAACAGATCAAAAGTATTTTTGATAATGCAGAATATTTGGAAATCAGTCATTACTAACTAAGAAAGACCTTTTACATTAAAAATGTGAATCTGAAGGCTCAAGACATGCATGGAAACCAAAATAAAATAAATATGATAATTAGAACACTGATCAAATGTAAAAAATAATCAAATGGTTTATTGGTCAGAAAACTTAAGAAATTTGAGCACTAAATGAGCAGATCTTGAACTACAATTCACAGACATTATGCCAAAATATGACACTATAATTGCACTAATTCATAGATAAAATAGATTAATATATATGCTTCAATAGAAGATAAAGTTGATTTAACTAATTCATGATTTTTTTTTCAATAGTATAAATATTACTCTTGAAGATTTTTATGAAAAAATTATTAGAGAATAAGATTTTTATTCAATTATTGATGGGCATCATATGTGATAATTATACTAGGATTATTAATTTAGATTTCTCAAAAAATCTGATCACTAAAAGTACTTATTTTCTTCATAAAAATGTGCATGAAGAAACATGAATCATCAGATAGATAATTTTCTAATCAAATTTATTATGGTTTTGTAATTACATCAGAATATTAAGTGATTATCTAATTGAAATCATATTCAGATCTAAAAAAGAAATTTTTGCAAATAAGCAAAATAGTTTCCTGAATATTCAAATTACATATTAATAAATCTTTTATGCATCCAATATTAATAATCAATGTCTAAAACATGTGATCAGATAATATGGATTTTGAAAGAATAACATTACATGGAATTTTTCATGCAATAAATGCTAAATGATCATGAGAAACATTAACATGTATGATAAGTACAAGAAACAATATGTTGACTGAAAATAATATAAAAAATTAAATTGATTATATTATATTATGAGATAACCAGAAAAAAAAATAGTATGGTTATGAAAATCTTTCTGTAGAATAAAAACCATTAAGTCATTCAAAATTGCAATTTTGCATAATGGTCTAAAAGTCATGTAAGTGCACACTAGAAATATAAATGGGTGAACAAAAAGACAATCAAATATTTTGAATTTAGTAACAAAAAGCATGCTCATGATTGCTTAATAAAAATAAATGGACTTTGTAAATATGAACATTAATAAAGTACAATTTAATATGATACAGAAAGAAAAGGGAATATATATATAATGCCATAATTCTTTTGTTTTTAGTAAGTATTTTATGACTGAACTCCAGAAAATAATCTTAATTTGGTCTTATGTTATGTGCTGAAAGTATATAATGAATTAGTATGGTGTTTAATAGATTTTATTGTGAAACAAATCGTGATATCTGATGAAAAAATATGTCAATGAATTAATAACCACTATAAAAGATGGTATTTGAGGCCATCTACATCCTTTGAATTGAATTTACCGAATTTTACTACTGTTTAAAGTCAAGCACAGTATTCAACCATAGAATATAGTTTAAGCACTACATGGTATTTGAATATCACGCCACACACCGGGCAGCCATTTTAAAATTCTACCCACAATCTTGTTCAAAGAATTTAGTGTGTATAAGTGGCTATTACCCTAAGCTTCGAGCACGTATATTTATGAGCAAATGCCGAAGCTCATATCAAGCGCTAATCTTATCCATTTAATAAGAATTATACATCTCGAAAGTGCAAACAAAAGTTCCAATGGATACTCTTTGGGTATTTTATCCTAACTAGCTCAATCTCGAGAGTCTAGGAAAACAATGTTTATCAGGAGAACAAAGCTATGGATGATCTCATTAAGAGACACCTTATATCTCTAAACATAATTTCTATCTAAATCCAATCCTATTACAATAGCCCATCAGTCAACAGAAACCCAGAATGTAAATAATATATATAAGTGGTAATTAATTCTAAGATTTATTAGCACGTGCACACATATACTAATATCTTAAACATATAATTCATTTATTCTGTTACATATATATATATAATTCATACACATATTAACGAAAGCATGTGATTACACGTCAGAGTTGCATTTTTTTAAACATTTTAGTAAATTATTAATTTACTTTATTTAAATTGAAATAACACATGTTTCTTTAGCCATTATTAAATGTTCATTTAAGGCAGATTAAAAAAAGGTCAAAGTTTCCTTTTAAGAGCAAATGTTCATGTGGCTGAGGCTAATAATCTGAAAGCTTACAGCATAGAGAATATGTTGATTTTAATGAAAGTCGCTGGTCCGAACGATGGTGATAAGCTCTGAAATATTCTAACCAAAACAATCCCTATTAGAATTTAAGAAGATGAGTTTGGCTTGATTGTGAGAGGATCTGGTTGTTAGAGAGTTCCGTGGCCATTATGCTTGGTTGACTAAATGGCAAATCCATAAATGAAGTTCAGGCGGGTTCCACAATAGCTGTTCATTGAGCGGTCTGACGAACCTAGATGATTATTTTTATCCCCGCATGTATATGGAGTACATTATGAATAAAATTCTTAATTAATACTTAGGTTGATCAGTTTATACATCATTCTCTGCTTCTCTCTATCACTTCACTACTTTTTTTATATTTTAAATCACTACTAAAATCACCGAGAACAAAAATAGTTTTATTCATTAGTGCTCTTTAACCTCACTTTTCTTTTCTATTCTTACACCGATGGTCCATCACCGAGAACAAAAATAGTTTTATTCATTAGTGCTCTTTAACCTCACTTTTCTTTTCTATTCTTACACCGATGGTCCATCACTGAGAACAAAAATAGTTTTATTCATTAGTGCTCTTTAACCTCACTTTTCTTTTCTATTCTTACACTGATGGTCCGATCTCAAGAATGCTTTTTCTTTCATTGTTCTAAAAATACGCTGGACCAGTTCTAAGAAATCCACTGGACAGTCATTAACTGGAACTGCCTGCGGCACAACTTTCCATTCTATTGATTATTTCCCAACCTTATAAGTTTAATGGGTTTTGCTTAAGAAACACGTGTTATCAATGGCATTTAAAATCTATCTTACAATATTCATAATGAAATATCTATTTAAAACACAAATGAATAAAAAAAAATAACGCAACTCTACATATAATCGCTTCTCTACAGTCTCACATATAAGTATATTAGTAATTTTCACCCATTATATTAACACATACAGCGAATATATATACATTCATACCCTTAACTGATTAACGTACTCATTCATACTCTTGTGTAACAGGGTTCAAATGACCATTGTAAATTTTTACCACTTCGACCTATTTACTTTGCAACAACACTGGCAATTAAACCCATATTTGAACCCAGCTACTGTTACATACCCTCCTGGTGCAATAGCCTTCAAATACCCTCTGTGTATTTGAATGGCTTCTTAAATGCCTCTTTCTATCCTTTGTCCCTCTCTGGGTTTGCAAAGGGCTTGAGTGACCGAGCATTGTATCCCTTACTTGACAGTCATTTTGTTTGTCTGGTGGATGCCGAGCTTCTAGCTCGTACTGCCACCTCTGCCCATAACTATCATTGCCTCTTTTTCTATACGTTGCATCCCCATCAGATTGTCCTTCCATCTTAGCCTTAGCACTTTGCTGATCTTGGACTTCCTTTCCTCATTCCAACAGCACACTATGGTCATATGTGCTCATGACCAGCGCATTAAGTAGTTCTGCCTCGCCGGCCTTCTGCTTCACACTCCCTTCTACTTCTTTATTGTTCGACTTCTCAGCCTTTTCCATACTTTCACCTTCATTTCCCTCATATTCCTTTTCCCCTTGACTACTTTCACTTTCCATCCCTAGTCTCTGTTCTAAATTCTGGAATTTCATTTCGAACCTCTCGTCCATTTTCTGAAGTCGGAGTTCTATGCTTTCTAATTTTTTTAAAATTTTCTCCATCACACTTAGTTTCTTCTCCCTCGTCTTCTGCTGTTCCACTTTCTGCTTATTTTTTTGCTTCATTTTTTTTATATATCACTATTAAGGTTAAAACATGCCAGGTTCATCACCCCGGCTTCAATGGTACATTGCATGACCCACCTGATAAGCCTTCCTCCCTTCATTTCTACCCTTATGGATTTTGTTTTATAATATCCCAAATATTGGTAAATTCTTAAATCCCTATTTATGAACTATATAACTCTACATATGCCTCATGGAACAAACATCAATGTTATTTTCCCTTCTGATTATTTGAGAAGTTTTCTACCAGTCTAAAACATATCAACATTTACCCACATTTCCAAATATATATCCAAACTCTTTCTGTTTTATCCTTTCTATATATATATTTTTAAAATATCATTTTCCAACTTTTGTTGGAAAACCCTTTTTTAAATTATATTAGAACGCCATTTTATTGCCCGTTCTCCACTATTCGCAGCCCCGTTCATTGGTCCACCATTTTAAGCACTACGTGGTATTTGAATATCATGCCACATACCGGGCAGCCATTTTAACATTCTACCCACAATCTTGTTCAAAGAATTTAGTGTGTATAAGTAGCTATTACCCTAAGCTTCGAGCATGTATATTTATGAGCAAAGGCCGAAACCCATCTCAAGCGTCAATCTTATCCATTTAATAAGAATTATATGTCTCGAAAGCGCAAACAAAAGTTCCAATGGATACTCTTTGGGTATTTTATTCTAACTAGCTCAATCTCTAGGGTCTGGGAAAACAATGTTTATCGGGAGAACAAAACTATGGATGATCTCATTAAGAGACACCTTATATCTCTAAATATAATTTCTATCTAAATCCAATCTTATTACAATAGCCCATCAGTCAACAGAAACCCAGAATGTAAATAATATATATAAGTGGTAATTAATTCTAAGATTTATTAGCATGCGCACACATATATTAATATCTTAAACATATAATTCATTTATTCCGTTACATATACATATATAATTCATACACATATTAACGAAAGCGTGTGATTACACGTCAGAGTTGCATTTTTTTAAACATTTTAATAAATTATTAATTTACTTTATTTAAATTGAAATAACACATGTTTCTTTAGCCATTATTAAATGTTCATTTAAGGCAGATTAAGAAAAGATCAAAGTTACCTCTTAAGAGCAAATGTTCACGTGGCTGCGGCTAATAATCTGTAAGCTTACAGCATAAAGAATATGTTGATTTTAACGAAAGTCGCTGGTCCGAACAATGGTGATAAGCTCTGAAATATTCTGACCAAAACAATCCCTATTAGAATTTAAGTAGATGAGTTTGGCTTGATTGTGAGAGGATCTGGTTGTTAGAGAGTTCCGTGGCCATTACGCTTGGTTGACTAAATGGCAAATCCATAAATAAAGTTCAGGTGGGTTCCACAATAGCTGTCCATTGAGCGGTCTGACGAACCTAGATGATTATTTTTACCCCTGCATGTATACGGAGTACATTATGAATAAAATTCTTAATTAATACTTAGGTTGATCAGTTTATACGTCTTTCTCTGCTTCTCTCTATCACTTCACTACTTTTTTTTTATATTTTAAATCACTACTAAAATCACCAAGAACAAAAATAGTTCTATTCATTAGTGCTCTTTAACCTCACTTTTCTTTTCTATTCTTACACTGATGGTTCGATCTCAAGAATGCTTTTTCTTTCATTGTTCTAAAAATACGCTCGACCAGTTCTAAGAATTCCACTGGACAGTCATTAACTGGAATTGCCCACGGCACAACTTTCCATTCTATTGATTATTTCCCAGCCTTATAAATTTAATGGGTTTTGCTTAAGAAACACATGTTATCAATGGCATTTAAAATCTATCTTACGATATTCATAATGAAATATCTATTTAAAACACAAATGAATAAAAAAAAATAATGCAACTCTACATGTAATCGTTTCTCTACATTCTCACATATAAGTATATTAGTAATTTTCACCCATTATATTAACACTTACAGCGAATATATATACATTCATACCCTAATTGATTAACATACTCATTCATACTCTTGTGTAACAGGGTTTGAATGACCATTGTAAATTTTTACCACTTTGACCTATTTACTTCGCAACAACACTGGCAATTAAACCCGTATTCGAACCCAGCTACTGTTACAATAGTTAAATCATAAAATCTGTTTTTTTTTTATTGATTATGCCCCAACTTATGCCAGTCAGGTTTCTAAAGAAATTGTTTCTACAAGTTATACTTTTAGAATTTTTATATCCTTATTTTTAAAAAAAAAAGTTAAAATATTATCCCTAAATATATTCGATAAAACAGATAAATGAAACAATCTTGCCAGTAGCCATTCTGTAAAGTTTTGTATTTTTTTATGATTAATTAGTTGCTTAAATTTTTAATTAGAAAGCAACTTGTCATGAAAACTAATGATTATCCTGTAATTAAAAAGTTTTGAGACTTTTAGAAGAAAACTATTATTTTAAAATTGAAATCGAATGTTACATTGATAATAGTAGAACTACCCTTTATTGACAAGCTTTTTTCACAGAGTTTATATAAAATACTACATTATAATTTTGGTTCAATGATTTTTTACAATAGCAAACTTTCCACACAATAATGCCACTTATTGTAAGCTTTAGTAACAATGAATGTAAGGTTACTATTAAATTAATTATGTTTGAAAATTATTATAGTTTTGCTTTCTTAGTTTTGCATTGATTTATATTTTTAATGTTTTTGGTAATAGTGTTTCATTTTGGGTCCCTGAGGAAATGTCTGTAGTCTTATTTAAATGATTCTCTTTCTTGTTTTGTTATTTATGAGTTTAAAAATACATTAGCAATCTCTGTAGCAGTCACAATAGAAACTTTTAGGCATTTTTATCCTTAACAATATTTTGTAAAAATCATCAAGCACTTTCAAAATAGTTTTCAATAATAATAACCTTTTTATGTTTTTATTCTAATGTACCATAAAGAGGTTTTGTAAGCTTATCAAGCATTTCTTAGTCTTTGGTAGACATAAATTGATTATAATGAGCATTGTTGCTTCATTTTTATCATTGATATATGCATAACCTTAGACAAATAGAAAAGATCTATAAATATTTGGTAGATATAAATTTATTATAATAAATATTGCTAGTTCGTTTTTGCTAAAATATTAATAAATGGTTCATATGGGCATTATGTTTGAACTTAGCAAAAACAAAAGATCTATAAATATTTTACAATTGAAATTAAAGAATAACTATAAAATACACCAAATCTTTTAAAAACTTGTTTTGTATTTTTTTGCCACCAAAATGAAATATATATTAAAATAGATTTCCAATGTTTCGACTATTTTTTTTTTTTTTTTTTTTTTTTTTCTTTGAAAAGAAAAAAAAAAAAAAAAAAAAAGAAAAAATTAAAAAATTTTTTTTTATAAAAAAAAAAAAAAAAAACACACCACAAACACCCCCTCTTGGAAGGAAAATTTTTTCTTCACTTAATATATTTTTTTTAACAACTTCCAACATCTTTATTTTTTGAAAAAAAATATTTTTTTTTTTTAAAATATAGTTTTTATCCTATCTTCAATTAACACATTTTTATATTCCTTTCTATATTTTGTAACAATAAAATGTTTATTTAAGCAAAATGTAAAGTTGAAAGCTATTATGAAAAAGAAATCATAGTAAGTGAAGAATATATTTTCCTAGATAGTATGTATATGTAGCAGGATTTTTGTTTTTATTTGTTTTATAAAAAAAAAAATTTATAATTTTTTTCTTTTTCTTATGTATTTTTAGTTCCTTGAAAAAGACTATAGAAAAAATGAAGAAATAGTCAAAACCTTGGAAATCTATTTTAATATATATTTCATTTTGGTGGCAAAAACATAAAAAACAAGTGTTTAAAAGATTTGGTGTATTTTATAATTATTTTAAAAGTATTTTGACCACTTTTAATAAAGAATATAAGGTGAAAGAGTTTATTTTTTATTTAAATTAAAGAATATATAAGAGAAAAATGAATATAATATCACAATGACTTGAATACTTTTTATTCAAAAATTTATTTTATTCAAACAAAATTTCAAAAATGAAATTTAACATCTTACAATAAATAGATTAAATTGTACATATATTTACAAATAAAATTAAAAAATAAAATTCAATAAATATCTTTAGATTAATATGCCTAATTGTAATGTATTATTATATAAAGAAAAGTTTGAAAGATTATTAAACTCGATATAGATTAGTAGCAACAATTTGTATAATTTATAAATTATTTATGTATATTTTAATTCATAGAGTTAGGATTATTAGAAAGATTCAGAATAAATTCATGTAGGAAAAGAATTAGAGGATTAATTATTTATTGTATTTCAGTTGATTGAAATATCTTTTTTTAAAAATAAATCATAATCTATTATATTTTTAAATATAAAAAACTTATGGTACTGTAGATAGAGTTAGATAATGGAGAAGCCTTGAAAATATAAGAATAAAATTAGCAAGGTTCAAAATGATTAAGTGTCATTACAATGATATTTTCTATAAGGACCATCTGGGAGATACATAATTAATGAAAGTTAAATGTGAAATTGAATTGAAGCAAAACTATCTATTATCATCATTATTTAATTCTAAAGCAGTATATAATTTTGCTTGTACTAATGTTTTTATATTATATATGAATAGAAGATTGGAACAGGATTTTTTAGTTTATTCATCCACCACTTTATCTCAAGCATTAAGCAACGAATACACATTATCACACATGTGAAAAAGACTCATGATTCCCAATATACCTATTTCATGCAGAACCAGCACTTATCCTTTGGGTCAGATCATAATGTTCCACACATATATAGAATCAGTGCTCAGAGTATATTAAGATAGAAATTCCTCAAACTTTAATGGATAGGATTCAATCTTCCTACTCTTCATTTAACCATCCATATCTATAAAAACCAACAATAGTATTTTCAAAATCCTTGTTGGATTTGATATTATAGTCATACCCATATAAACATTACTTCAATCTAATCCCTCACATTATCAGACATTATGTATCCATATATATTAGTAGGAGAGGGATGGACTGAAATTATACCAAGATGTAATCTATTTTCCAACTGCCTTGGAATTTCGTGTTGATTGGAAAATAGACTACATCTAAGTATAATTTCAACTCATCCCTCTCCTATTAATATATATGGACACATAATGTTTAATAATGTGAGGGGTTGATTGACTTAATAATCTACATGGGTATGATTATAATATTAAATCCAACAAAGGCTGCCTAGTAAAGTTTGAGGAATTGCTATTCTAATATAAATGGAGCTCTGATTCTATATATGTGTGGGACATTATGACCTGGACAATTGATAAGTGCTGATTCCTCATGAAATTCATATATTGGAGATCATGTGTCTTTTTTGCATGAGTGTGGTAATGGGTATTGGTAGCTTAAGATATAGTGGAGAATGAATAGACTGAAAAATCCTGAGTTCAAATGCCTCTCTTATAAGAGAATTGGAAGTAGAGATGAACAATTAGGAATAGAAATGATGTTTTCTATACTTGGAATCCAAAGAATGTATATAATGTAATGGTCAGATATATATAATAAGTAAAAATTAATCTTAGAAACCAAGCAATGATCACTAACTCGCATGTCTGTGTGTAACATTAATATAAACATTACAACAAACAATACAAAGTTGAATCTCATCTATGGCCACAGGACAATTTCCATGTGATTATTACATCTGATGTTAACCCATATGCCCTTTTTCTTATATTCAGCTGAGATCAGGGAGGTACAAGAGACCCCTTACAACTATACAAAAAATTAATTGTGGTAAACAAAACACAAATGTGAGAGTAATACGTGGATGTAGATAAATTTATTAATAGCAATAAAAAAATAGAATCAAAATGAATTAAAAGTTTATATGGCTAGATTTACAGAACATATTGAGTTTGTTGCAGGTTAAAATTTAATTACTGACTAGACTATTAATTATCACTAATTTACATACAATAGAGGGACTATAGGCTTTATATGTCTTAATAATTTCCAGGGTGAACATTCTACAGAGATTTAATGATTAATTCATGAATAATCAAGCCAGGAAAAGATAGGAGTATTTATTTAACTATTAAAATCACAATTGAATAGATGACCACCATATACTTAGAATTATGACAGATTGTATGTGTGCAATGTCAGGCTTTACAAATGCTTAAAAAATATGGAGCACAGTGCCAGGTTATGAAAAACAGAAGAGTTGGTCAAATGATGAAACAGATGGGGTATGATCACCTTGGTGATGCCATACCCAAGGATTTCATCAGATCAGAGGGTCATATGAAGCAGGAATGAGTGTCTATTTTTATAACTAGTAATAAAATTATTACTATCAAACAGGAATGAGCATTTGCATTGACAATAATATGAATAGCAATTAAGATTCTCTGAGTATGAAAATGTGAGATAAATCTGCTTTAGTGATGATCAAATCCAAAGAATACATGACAAATCTATTTCAGCAAAGCAGGAATGAACATCTGCTTGAGGAACAACAATATACAAAGGAATCAAAAGATATATATATTTAACCTAGCAATGTAATTTAAATAAAGAAATGAGCAAAAATTAATTCATTATGAAAGCCTGAAATTTACAATGGTTATTACAAAAAAACAAGCATGAGTAGCCACATTATAAGTTTAAACAAGCAGCCATATATTATTTTATTTGGTTAAATTAAGGTCTAATAGTATATCATATATAAATATCTAGAAAAAACCAATAAAGATTAATAGTCTCTGCTTAAATGAAGGTCCAACATATAGATTATACACATACATTTATTAAGAAATACATTATCCATTAGCTCAAGGTTTGTGATTGATATATATCATTATAAAAAACATTTGTGAGGCTAACATATTAAATATATGATATATATATTTGTCTTTTTTAAAAAAAAAAAAAAATCTTATTTTTAACATTGTTTTTTTTTTTTAATTTATTCAACTGATTTTTTATAATTGTTTAAAAAACTGGTTTTATAATAGCATAAGTAAGTTTCAATTGAAATGCAGGAGTGATTATTTTTAGGAAAAAACAGGAGGATTAAAATATCTCTGCACTTTTACTTAATTAGCTTTCTTTTAAGGGAAGAGGGGAGAAAAAGATGATTCTAAGAATTTTAAGAAATAAAAATGTGTTTACAAAATAGCTCTCTGTCACCTGGTCAAATAATAAATCTAGCATATATGTAAACTTTAAGATGACCACATCTAGGAATTTATTTGATCATTCTTAATGATATAAGTTAATTTATAATATTAAAGTAAAAATATTAAAGAAAAATAATGAAATAAAATAAATACAAGTAAAAGATAAGCATCACATAAGAATTGTTCTACCAGTATATAAAGTGCAGAGTCTCATGTATAGGGTTCAAATGTTCCTGCTTTTATTAACCTTCATGAAGAATTTTAAAATAAATACATCAAGATATAAAGAGCAGTGAGTAGATATAATACCATGTAGCTATCATGGTGCAATTCACATGGTCCTGGATAGTCCTTTTCTTAGATATCAATAAATAATTGTTTATTATGGAAATAGACTGGTTCTTCAGAATAGCATCTGAAGGTGATATAACTGACTAGGTGGCTTATTATTTCTGGATTTATGGCACAGCAGGTCAGTAGGATGAATTCATTTATGCAAACTTCAGATGAGAATTCATTTATGCAAACTTCAGATGAGAAGCATATCACCAACTCTAACAAGATTCCAAACTCACACTCCCAGAGATAGTGAAAGGTGAAGCAGCCACAAGCTTTTCTATTAACAAGTCAAACTGCATGGCTTCTAGCAGCCAAATAATTAATGACTTCTTAAAATTTTGTGTTGATAATTTTCATAAATTTCTCTCACTCAAACAGCTTGAATAATTTTTCATATAGAACTATCTTTCATGAAGAATCACCCTGTTTTTACATTTGTTGAGATATTTACACAATCTTTGACAAAAGGCAACTGCATTAATTTTAATTAAAAACTATATTTTTGCTGATAACAATTTTGATCAACTTAATTATAATTTAGACCTGTACTTGTTTATTAATTAGAAAATTTTTCCAAATTCTGAATATCTTTTGTCTAATGCATTCCTTGCAATCATTAAGCATCAATTAACATTTTTTACCACCAGATCAAATATTAAAAAAAAATTCTTGTACATATATAATACAATGATGATTATCTTATTTTTCATTGATTATATAAAGTTTTAGTAACAAATATAAATGTACCTATGACCTATAATTAATCTGCCTCTATAAATTTAATAAAATAAAATGTTCATATGTTTTAATTAGCTGAATTTAAATTATCAGCTTTCTATCACAATATTCCAGAATCTTGATTAATTATTTATCTAATATTTATACACACACACACATGCAATTTAGTAAATTTAATAAAATAAAATTTAATTCTTATTAGCCTTTAACAATTTTTTTAAAAAATACAATTTAAAAATTTCTCTACAACAGGATTTAAAAAGAGTTAAATAGAAAATAACATGGAGCATATATATGTAAGCATATATATATATAGCTTCAATAATATGCCAGTTTTTATTTTACTAATACAATAGTTTTTGAAAATAATATAGAAAATATGGAGTTATCAAAAAAGTGTGTAGAAACATGAAAAGAATAAAACTGGAGGAGATATTTGTCTTGAAATAGTATAAATATTTAGATATTTTGTTAAATGAAAAAAAGGAATTATATAGATAGTTGGAAATTACAATTGAGAGAAGAAAAAAGAATCGGATTGAATGAAAAATCTGGCATATTTTTCATATGAATTATTTGGAATGGATGATGCTGACTAATTTAATATTTGCAAATAATGTGCTTTGCATTGTTCAGATAAGTCAAAAAAATTTAAATAAAATACAAAAGGTAAGTAGATAGATGTGTATTATGTAGTGAATTATGGAAAGCAGATCAAGCTACTCAAGATGAAATGAGATGAACATAATTTGTAATAAAGAAATCAAAAAAAAAAAGAAAAATGTTCATAAGGTTTCAACATATGAATGAAAATAGATTAATAAATATAGCCTTTAATTGGATTGTGTACAAATGTCAATAATAAATATTTTATAGTATATAAAATTAATAAACAGGTAATTTCCATGAATTTATATAAAAAATTGGGTAAGTATGTAAAAAAATTGTTATAGGTACAAACTTATGAGGAGTGGAGTTAGATAAGCTGATTTAAAAAAAATGAAAAAAAAGTGTGAAAACAACTATAAATAAAGAATAGATTAAACCACCAAACATCACATGCTTGCTTATAACTGTTATTAAAACAGGCAAAACCCTCCATACAGTAGTGCCACTCAGTGCAAGCCAGAGTAATCAATGAATTCCAGAAGGCTTGAGCATAAAATCCCTATCTAGTGCCTACTCATCCAATAACCCCAGATTTGTTTCTGGCTTGTGGTCTTCATTACTGAGGAATCTTGGATCTGAGAGCACTGCACCTAAATCTTAGAATCTAATGCAACCCTCCAGCAGCCACTTTTTATCTCTACTTAACTACAAAACTATTAATCTTAAACTGAAAACATAATAATATGTTCAATCTACGTTCATTAGATCTAGATGCAGTGTTCTCAGATCCAAAGCTCCTCACTGATGAAAGCCACAAGCTTGAAACTAGTCTGGGGATATTGGATGATTAGGCACTAGATAGGGATTTTATGCACAAGGCTTCTGGCATCCATTGATTACTCGGCTTGCACTGAGTGGCACTACTGTATGGAGAGTTTTGCCTGTTTTAAAGAATAGATTAGAGTTATTAAAGAAAATGGATAAAATATGTAAAATATATAATAATACTAAAGAATGTCAATTGTTATTTAGTATAAAGTAAAAATCTTTTTTATCTCTGAGAAAGAAGGCAAACTTGGAATAAAATTTATATTGTAAATATAATTTATGTGGAAATGATAAAGAAGATATTAAATAATTATTTTGAAGTGTTAAATGTTAACTATATGCAATAATTTAGCATTATATTGAATTTTTAAATAATTCATTTGAGATACAATTTTCATAATAAATTCAGTTTTAATAATGCTAGAGCAAAAAGCTATATATTTATAGAAATTAGAAAAATTAAGGAAAATTAAATGGTTAAAAATAGTAATTACCATTTAAAAATTAAGAAAAAATTTCAATATCCTAAAAAAATATTACTTTACTTTTTATTCACAATTGTAATTTATTGCAACTAAGTTTTATAATTACATTTTCATTGATAATTTTGTATTCCTCACAAAATTCTGATTAAAAAATATATATATATATTTCTTACCTGAAAAAACCATAGCTTCAGAACTTACAAAAAGAAAATCATAAGAAATCACTATTTTTCTTGTACACCAGAAGTTAAAAAATCTCAAGGCAATTATTTAAAAAAGATTATTTCTAATAAAAGATACAAAATAAATCACTTGCAGATAGTGGATATTCATTTGTAATCATAGAAATTGGCTTCCTGTCCCTCCGAACTAGAAATTGAAAGCCACTGTCTTTATCAATGATACAGTGAGTTTCTTCTCATTTTATATTTTTTTATGCAAACCAGTAATGCCATTTTGTTATATTAATTGTCATACTGAGTTATAATTTATTTGCATGTAGCTCATTTGCTAGTTGTAGACGTGAATATGGTATAATGCAGAATGTGGCAAAACTACTGACTCCACAGCATGAGTACCAAGGCATAGACAAGAATCTGGATTTGATTCATTGCCTGCAATTCCATACAGTATACATAATCATTGTGGCTATCTCCACACATGCACCATTTGAAATCTCTCTTTATTCATTTTAAGAGTTTATATTGTCATATGATTGTTTCATCAACTACCACTTTTCTGTGCATCTAATAATCAGCATTAAAATTTACATTGCATTGGCCTCTAATAGCCTATGAAGTCAAAATCATAATTTTAGCTATATAAACACAGACACATTGGCACAAATACAGATAGAATAATACAAATACAGACAAGCTAATAAATTATTAAATCTTTTGAGAATTATTATATCTATAAAATAAGGTTGCTTCAAATTTGGATTAGAGCTCCCAAATTACATTTTACATAATTGCCTAATATTATAGATGTACTCAAAATCACTACTTTTATTATACAATAACCAAACAAGCAAATATAAACACTGACACACTAACAAATTATATTTATTATATTCAACAAATAATAAAAAAATCTAAAATAATTATGAATAATAAAAAAATCTAAAATTTAATATTTATGTATATTTGTTTTCAAGATGAATATAACATGGCATACATTATTTGGAAAAGAAAACCACAGTGAATAATGATATTGGCACTTGCATAGTCCATTCAGTTTTCCCCCAATTTTAAAATGAAAACAATGAAATTATAAATTTCAAAGGATGAGCAGCAATCATGTTAAACTTTGTGAAGTCTAGAAAGAGGATGAATAATAAATAGTATGGAAAGTGGAAGAGATTTAAAGACAAAAAAAGGAAAAGAGAAATTTTTTGCGCTTTTATTTATATCTGTATGATGAAATTAGGAAATATGAGGACAAGTTAATGTAACTATTAAAACAGTTTTTATTACAATGGGATAAGGGTTAAAAAAAAGAAATGAAACAAGGCTAGAGAAATACTTTGATAAAAAATAAGTAGATAAGTTAAGATGTGATATGTTGGATTATTTCCATCATTTATGAGTAAATGTTGAATATATAACAAATTTTAAACTTTATTTAAACTTTCCAAATACAAACAACTTATTATTAATAACACACAAATAGACAGACACCTTTATTATATTGTTTGTATTTGGAAAGTTTAAATAGAGTTTAAAATTTTCTATACATTCAACATTCACTCATAAATGATGGAAATAGTCGGACATATCACATCTTATAATATACCATCATTACAAACCTTCAGACAAATAATAAGTAGATAAGTTTATTGTGATGTATTAGGAGTATAGTGTAAAGGAATATTTTTACTTGACTAACAGAGTTTCTTAGCATATAGCAACATTGAACATAGACACATTAAATATCATTTAAGAAGTGCTATGTCTGACGGTTTCTCCTTTTCAGAAACCAGTCAGATAACAAAAAAATACAACTAGTATACAAGTGTGTCATTTTATATATAACTATTTATTATAACAAATTAATCAATAATGAACAGAGAGTGTTAATATAATTACATATATTACAGTTAATGATAACAAAAGCAAAATTTATGCTGCTTTATAGAGTTCAATTAATTTCTTCTTACTACACGCTAACTTCAGTATTTTACAAAGTTTCACTTCTGCTATTTACATTATAGTGACCTTAGAAACAGTTTATCCATTTCATGGCTCCTTAACAGATACTTATTCTGTCTGCTATTCTACTATTGTGCTTCACATTAGACTGTACTGGACTGCACACAAGAAAAACTTCTAAGCTTTTATAACAGTCATTTATTGTGTACAATTACAGGCATGTAAAGTTTGTACAGTTCTCTCTTTAATTTATTTCCTATAGTAAATAATAAACATGTACATTAAAAGAAGGGAAAAGAATATCTCTTTAAGTTCATTGTCTCCCAATACACAAACACTCCAGTCTTTCTCCCACTCTAGAAATAAATGATTTATTCAACAAAAATAATTTTTAAACTTAATTGGTGGTCATCATATTCTAGAAGTTTTAGGAATTTCTCACTATCTTCAAATCTGGTATGAGTCGGTCCTGGTTGTTGTTGTTTACACACAACTTTTTTAAAATGTCTCTAGACTGAGATCACTATGAGAATCAATTTTATCCACATGCTTTTTATTTGTTTTATCTTCAGTCAATGTATTTAGATAAACATCTGGTATAGGGTGTTCATAGTGATAGTGAAGGTTATTAACATGTTTCCTGAATATCTTGCTATATTTGCCTTGACAATATTTGTGTTATAAGGCCAGGGATCCATTTATATTTTAGCAAGTCATGTATCCAAATTTTTTCGTAGCTTGCAAAGTTTTATTACTCTTAGCATTGATGAGTAATAGCTAAGATAAATGTATATAAAAAGAGTGACACATTAATAACTCTGCTGGAGACTTCTCAGTTGCCGTATTAGGTGTAAAATGTTGTGCATACATGGCTTGTACTAAAGCTTTATGTAGGTTTTTTAAATTTAATTTTATTAAAGTATACTTTGGGTGTTGTACTGCTTGCTCTGTGATGCCATTACTTTCAGGATGGCATGGAGGTGTAAGAATGTTTTATTCCTATGTTCCCCAAGAAATCTATAAAATGTTTTGACATAAAGCCAGTACCATTATCATTTATAATTAATTCAGATTAGCCATGTGTAGCAAATAACTCATTTAAAATACTGGTAGTATATCCAGTACTGATATTCCTGCCCAACCTATATTCAGTCCAATGTGAATAAGCATCTACCAAAATAATTCTTAATGTCCATTCAATGGACCAATGTGGTCTAAATGAATACATGGCCAAGGAGAAGTAGGCTTTTTCAATGTTTCTCATTGTTTGGATGATAGCTTGGCTGTCTGTTGACAATTAGAACATCTTTTAACTAAGTTCTCAATATCATTAGTCAAATT
Source organism: Epiperipatus broadwayi (assembly GCA_028023455.1). Lineage (NCBI taxonomy): Eukaryota > Metazoa > Onychophora > Udeonychophora > Euonychophora > Peripatidae > Epiperipatus > Epiperipatus broadwayi. The sequence goes on along the minus strand of JAQFVV010006554.1, from coordinate 23,381 downwards.
GGGCCAATCACACATATGATCTAACAAGCGCCTTCATTCTCATGATTCTGGGATGCCCTTGAAATAATAGATTTAACACATGAATTCTACCTTCAGTAGGAGCAACCATGTGACCATTGTTCAAAATACAGCTATTATAGACAGAGTCCATCTGTTGTGTCCAAATCACTTTATTTACTACCGCAGAACATATCTTTGGCCAACCATATTTTATCCACTGAGACATAACCTTTATCATCCTTTGTTCAATTCACTATCACTGCATTGTTTACATTTTTAGAATTCATTGCATCAATATAATTTATTTCTTTAATTAGAAATACTTTTTCCTTGCTATCCAGTAGTCTGGACAGAGCATCTGCATGTTCAATCTTATTTCCTGGTTTATAGATCAGTTGAAAATCGTAATGAGGTAATATATTTATCCATGATAACATATATTATCTTAAATGATTAGGGATTTTTTTTCTCAGGACCAAAAATTCCCATAGGGGGACAATGATCAGTAAAAATGATAAAACTCCACCCATATTTATATTAGTGGAACTTCTTAACTACAAAAATCAGTGCCAACACTTTTTATTCTATTTGGCTATAATTTTTTTCAGCAAAAGTCAGCACACTAGAGGCATAAGCAATCAGATGTTCACCTTCAAAACACAAGTGTGAAATCACAGCTCCAATGTCATATTCAGATGCAACAGTTGTAATACTAACAGCTAAATCACTATTGTAATGTACCAATAGTGCCCCTGAAGTAAATAAATCTTTTACAGTTTTAAATGCTTTGTCTTGTTCATTATTCCAAGTCCAACATTGTTTTTTCTTAAGTTGTTGAAACAGTGGAGATAATAAATGTGTCTTTCCTTTTTCTAAGCTTTCATAAAAATTGAGAAGTCCTATAAATGCTTGCAGTTCTTTTATATTCTTCGACTTTTCCACATTCTTTATAGATTTTACTTTGTCTGACTCTGAATAGCAGCCATTAGTATTTATAAGGTGTCCAAGAAACTTCAATTTCTCTCATAAACCAAATACATTTATTAACATTTAATTTTGCCTTGGCTAGTGCAAGTTTTGAACAAACTAGATCTACTCACTTTTCCAGTTTAGTGTCTGTTGTGCCAATGATCAAAATATCATACAGATACAGGATTATACCATCTATGGATATAAGTAACATATTTATTTTTACCTGGAAGACATTTGGTACAATTGATATATCATAAGATAATTTATTATATTTAAATAATTCCTTATGTAAATAAGTCCGCTCCATTTTCAATTACGAGGATTTTATGAAAAGCTGCCTTCAAATCTATTTTGGCAAAATAATTAGCCTTATGCAATAACTCTAGCACTTTTTGTATGCTTGGTACTTGTTAATAGTGATTTTATAATTGCAGAATAAATGAATACTACCATCTGGTTCTATTATAGTCATTACAGGTGTTGCCCAAGATGAATCTTCAATAGGTGTTAAAACTCCTATACCACCAAATCATTTATTGTTTTTTCTACTTTATCCTTTAATGCAAAAGGCATCTTACAAGGTTTACATACAATCACTTTTGTATTTTTTACCAGTTCTATGCCAACTGATCTTGTTCTAAGATCTGTTAATCCAAGCATAAGCAATTCTGGATATCTATTTTTCATTATAGTTTCCACATGAATAGTATTTAAAACATTCACATGAATTCTTAGAGGAGCAAACCAGTTTTTTCCTAGTAACAGGCTAATATCTTTATTTACAACATGTAACACAAGAACTCTTCACCTAGACTTTAACACTACTAGACTATTTTCCCCCGAATGTTGACTTTATTGCCATTTATATCTGTTACCATGATATCTATTTTATGTAGAACAAACTTATTTTTACAGTGTTCTATCATTTCCATCCAATCTTTATGAGAGATTAATAACAAACTAGCATCACTATTGACTTCCATAGTGATCCATTTACCACAAAATTGCAAATCTAAAAGAATGTGATCCATTTTAGTGTCGCTATTAGTTTATCTTGATGAATAATTTCCTATATTTCTCCTTTCCCTGAGATTTATAATCTGACTTTTTCTTGGCTAATCCATCCTCTTTGAAATAGAAAACTACAGCTAAACACCCTTTCATGTTACAAATTCTGCATAATTTGTCTTTATGCCTGCAAATGTTTTTACATGTCCTGATTTCCCACAGCAAGTACATTTTTGTTGTTTAATCTGCCTACTGGGAATCAGGATGTTCTTTTTTGTTTTTCTTTAATGAATGAAATCTTTTCAGGAGATTAAATCAGGTATATTCCAATGCTATATTTAACATGGTTTCTTATGTGATGTATTTATCCATGGCACTTTTATACATTAAATCCAGATCACTCAATAAAACCTTTCTAAAATTATTGTCGGGGCCATCCCATACAAAAATTACTTCAGTAGAGTCATTTATTTTTAGACCAAAATTGCAATCTTTATTTAATTTTCTTAATGCTAAATTGAAGTCCATGTATTTTTCTTGTGGCAACTGCATCCTATTTCTTAGCCTAAGCCATGCTATCCATTTTAAAAGTTTTAAAGCAAAATATTTATGTAATATTTGTATAAACTCTTGATACTGTAGACCTTCTGGATGTTTCGGGTCAATAAACCTATTTGCAGTGGTGATATCCCAAATTTCCAAGAACTGGTTCTCTAGAGGCAGGTTGTATTTAAGAACCTATTCTGTTTACTTTTCTTCTTTATAAGTATGGAAGTAAATCACTTCTTGGTTTCATATCTAAAAATTTTGTCGACTTCTCATAAATTTTGCATGACCTTGCCCCCTCATACACAAAAAAGTGCAGCAGTGCAAATGTGCACTATATGTACTTTGCAATCTCACTTATGGTATCAGAAAGAATTAAATGATTTTTATAATTAGAAAAAAACTTATTTACTTGGCATGATATTCCCATATTGTCATTCTATTTGCATCATATGTCTCTTCAGGTTAATGATGCTTTTTGACTATAGCATCATCATCTGTATTGTGATTTCTTAGCTATATTTGAACTGAGTCACTGCAATCCCAATGATCTAATGGAAGATCTATCCAATTTATTACTAGAAGATATGCCACATTTTCCACTTCGAGGTGATTTGTGTTCATCACAGAAAACCTTTGTTCAGACTCTGTGGAACTCACAGCAATGGTTTTAATTATATTTTTAGCTCTTTGGATAGTTTCAGGTACAACATGTTTCTGGTGATTGCTCATAACATTTTCAATATAATCACAGAAATAATTAACTGATGAAATGCTTTGTAAAAATCTGGTAATTTCTCTTCAAATTCTTTTCAGGAAAGTACAGCTTCTTACAGATTCCAAGCATCTGGGTTCACAATTTTGACTAATTGATTAATTTTATTATTTCTATCTTGGAATATTATTACTTATGCTATTACAATTCATTAATTTTAATGTCATATTTGTTGTCACTCAATACAGTAATTTGGGATGGGGAAGAGTCACACATTTAATTGTCTTCAACAAAATTAATATGCTGGAGTTCCTTAAAAAAGATAGTTTCATTTATTATTTTTTTATAAGTATCACTCTTCTCTCAGATATTCAAATACTTTAATTGTTCTCTTAATCAATTGTTTAGCACACAATATATTTACATTTTCTTCCTTGAAGAGCATCTGCCAACAAAGAAATTTCTTCTAGTATATTGATTATTAAAGCCAAATCTCTCATAAAATATTTGTTGATGAGATGTTTAGCCATTCCAGAAAATTTATTATTAGTAGAAAAAAAAATAATACAGTGCTGTATAGGCTTGCTATGTTGCAACTGCTATTCCATGACTGCATGTTTCCCATCTTGGGTCAAAACTCAAACAATTTTTAGAATTTCAATTCACAAATTGGTTGAAATTTATTCAATGCCATTTGTTTTTTTATTAGACTGATGGAAGATTTTGTATATTTCATCAATAAATGCTTTAAAGTGATTCACTTGCTTTATGTTTTTGATAGAATCCTACAACAATGCCAAATAATAATCTCAGGATGTGGTTTTTCATTTTAACATTCACTTCTGACCACCTTTCCATGATCACACTTGCTCCATCTGAACAAAATCTAATCATATTATTTTTCAAATATGGAATATCAAATCCTACTAAATGAAGGCTTTGTAGTGAGCAGTGTAAATGGTTTCAGTATCTTTGATTTGTAATTCCACTAAATCTACAAAAATTATTGATGAAAAATCTGTATCTTCAATCTTAATAAAAACGATAAAAACTGTTTTGCATGATATTGTTGATGCCTCATTAATTATAACATGTATTTTTAAATTCTGATCTATTATTTTTCTAAACACTTTTTTTTAATGTATTTTGCAATGTGCTCAACAATTTTGACAGCTGTAAATCATGAATGCAGTCCCACTCCCATATCTAACCCATTCTTTTTTTGTAATTCTATCAAATGTTCAATATCAGAAAACGGTCAGTTTAGTTTTGCTAAAGTATAAACTGTATTGAAAATTTTGCAAGTGGAGCTCATAAACTTTTCATTAGCTTTGTCTATGGATTTGGAAATTGCATTACACATATCTGGTGTTCTTTGATGAAAAGTGTTCTTTTATTTTTTTTTAAGAGAGGCTTGTTGTACCATTTTATTTTTTTCTCTTGGACTAATATTACACCTTCTTCGTTCTTTTGACACATGAGCTTCCTTAACTTTTGTTGACTCAATTTTGGCACAGATATCACACCTAAGTTTTTTTTTCAATAATAAGTAAAACACAACATTTTTCTTTGAATTCATTGGTTTATGTCATATTCCAGCAGTCAGGAAGGTTACTAATAAAATAACACTTTTTTATTTGTATACTTTTAAAAAAACTAATTTGAAATGTGATAAGTAATGGATTTAATAACTTAAATTAAAACTGTTGTGAATTATTTCTTGCAGAATACTTCTTAATCACTCAAATTTCATCACACATATCACACACGTTCCAAGTGCAATATCGTATAGTCAAATTATTCTGTAAACGCATTTTGAACCCAATCTGTTTAAAAAGAATCATTGTTACGTTAGATACAACAAAAAATACAAATAATAATATTATTGTTAGAAACAATTAAGTAATTTGTTAATTCAACTCTTTTTTAGAATAATAATAAAATTTATTTTTGGATAATTTAACTACCGATTCGCAATTTTTTTTAATTTTAAGAACCGGTGTGAACCAGCTAGATATCATCACTGCCTATTTGTCTTGTCCCACAAAATACAGAAGTGTGGCAATTTTATAAAGGTCATCATCAATATTGTTTATAAACATATAATATTCTACCTGCTAAATATAACTTTTCCATGAGTCAGTGTTATTTATGTTGAACTCGTAATTGCTGAATTAAAAGCCACTATAATTAATTAGTTTCTTATACCAAGATTATGAAGTTGTGTCACTCTAGTTATGATTTCCAAGTTGTCAAACAGTGTTACTCTGCTATGTCTGAGGGTTTCTCCTTTTCAGAAACCAGTCAGATAATGCAGATAATGAAAAATACAATAAGTATACAATTGTGTCATTTTATATATAATTATTTATTATAATAAATTAACCAATAATGAAAGGAGAATGTTAATATAACTATATATTTTTATAGTTAATGATGACAATAGCAAATTTTATGTTGCTTTATAGAGTTCAATTAATTTCTTCTTACTATACTCGAACTTCAGTATTTTACATTGTTTCACTTCTGCTATTTACATTATAGCAACCTTAGAAACAATTTATCCATTTCACGGCTTCTTAACAGACACTTATTCTGTCTGCCATTCTACTACTGTGCCTTCACACTAGACTGTACTGGACTGCACAGAAGAAAATCTTCTAAGGTTTTATAACAGTCATTTATGAATTACAGGTATATAAAATTTGTAGCAGCATAAACAACATATACGTTAAAGGAAGGGCAAAAAAGTATCTCATTAAGTTCATTGTCTCCCAATGCACAAACATTTCAAAAAGAAACTATTTTATATCTCATTAAATGAAGAAAATAGATTGAAGTAGTGTTATGCAAATCAAAAATTTTAGGAAGTGCTAAAAGAACATCATATGCATGTTGGTAAAGTTTTTATGGTTTTCCTACTTGTATTATTTTATAAGTATAATATATCCCTTAACCAGGTTAGTTACACACAATTATCTACAAAATTCCCCACAGATTTTGGTCATAAAAGACACTTGGTGTAATCAAAAACAAATACCTTTTAAAAATTTAAAGAACGTGAAAAATGTAAGCATGGGAAACGTTGTCTTTGTTGCAGTTCAGATCAAATAAATTTTACATTCTAAATATCAATGAATGATTGTTATTAGCCTCATTTTTGTACAATATATTTTTATCAATACTCACTGCCAAAATGTATATGGTGTAAACTTTTCATTATTGGAAATTAAAATGAAAAAAAAAACAACAAGTATAATTTAAACGTAAAAGTAATTCAATTTATTAAGTAAATATATTCATTAACATAGAACTGTATAATTTATTAAATATCTCGTATTATTCACGCTGTAAATAAAATTTAGTCGCTATTAATTTTATATCTAGCGAAAGATTATCATTAAAAACTCAATGAAATCTAATATTTTAATTAGGAAGAATCTACTAAAGTATAGTCACTACCTTTATCTATAAGTATTTTAATTTTATTGATATATAGTAATATTTTAACCCTTGAAACTAATAAGCTTTTCGCGGCAATTTGAGAGTAAGAAATTTATTAGACAAAAGCATTTTTTGCTTGATTGAGTAGTAAAAGCCTAATAAATCAGATCTTGCGCGAAAATAAGAGGGATTTCTGTGGAGGGAATAATCAAATTTGTAATAAGAAATAATCAAATTCATGCTAAAATTTAAAACAAGAAAAAAAAAGTCATCAAGCTGTGATACTCTTTAAAGTTATTTATAAGAAATGACTCCGTTGCAAAAAGTAAAAACTAATATTCAAGATTTTTAAAAATATATTTGTCTATATTTTAGAATAATTTTTAAAAACTGATATGTAATTTATCAGGTATTTAAATGGACAAATAACTAATAATATAAGCAATTAAATACTGCCTTTAATAATATATAAGCAATAAAATGGAAATTCATATAAGCGATGTATATATATATATTAATTTAGTTTATAACGTTCGAATTAAAATTAATGTATTAACACTTTTCTATTTGATGTAATTGGTGATTCAAATTTAGAGGAGAGGTGAAAAGATTTTATGTGAAAAATAAATACATCATGCAAACTAAGCATTTCAGTTCTGTTAGTTTTGCCAAAAACACCCCCCCCCCTCCGCAAATTTTTATAGTTAACAGCTTTCACTGCCATAATATTCCATTCAGTCTAAATTTTTGATAGTCATTCCATTAAACATATATATATATATTAAATGATTTGACTGCTTATCGTTTTTCTTTATACCTTGATGCTTAACTATTCCATATCCACATACATTGAGACATTGAATTTATTTCTATACCACCTGAAAAAACTCTTCAGTCAGAATTTAATAGGGTGGCAACAGACTTTTATAGTAGTAATATACAAAATATACTAAACTTTAAATTTGATATTACTGATTATGCTTTTATTTGTCTGCAATTAATTTCTCTTTTATTAAATCTTATGTATAGCTAGCAAAACTAACCCAATAATCAAGCAATGACCACCAACTGACATGTGTGTGTATAACATCTATAAAACATTACCACAATTAATACAAAGTCAAACATCATAACTTAGAGTTCCAGGCTGATATTTACATGACTGCCACATTTGACATTAACACACAACATCTTTTATATTCTAATAGGATCAGGGAGATACAAGAGATTATATGTTAAATGAAAATTATAAATATATTGATTGTGGTAAATTTTATACAAATTCAGAAACAATCAGTAGTTACATTTATTAATGCAATTTAAAAAAAACAATATCAAACATAATATAATGTATAATGTATGATAATAGATGGATGGATGAAATAAGAAAGTGTGCAGGGATGATGCGGAGAAGAGAAACTAAAGATAGGAAAAGATGGATTGAACTTGGAGAGACCTTCATCCTGCAGTGGATTGATAATGGTTGATGATGATGATAAATATGTTTCATTTTTTGATTATAAAAGTAACTGGAAATACCTATCATGGGTTTGAACTCATGATACATGTGTTAATTATCATATATTTCAAAAGGGTTTTAAACATATTTACTTAAAATAAAAGATGAGTTAAACATTACCTTTAATTTATTATATGAGTTAATATTAATTCTTTGATAAGTGTTTTAGTTAGTTTTATAAATTTATATGTGCTTTTATCATTATTTCAAGTTTATTGAGTATTATTAATTTGATGATTGTATCCCTATTCTTACATTCTCTGGTGCACTATGTGTTAGAAACATGGTCTGTTTTATGTAATTACTTATTCCAATAAGCTCTAGATAGATGTCTTAATGTGACTTAAGTACATTTTAATAAATGCTTAACTGAAGTGCATGGGACAGCCAGGGTAGGACTCAACTTAAAGAATTTGACTACATCTATATGGGAATACAATCACGAATGATCATTGGATCATGACATTTTCATAATCACAACATTACAGATAATATGCATCAGGCGAAAAAAGTATTTCACAAATACTACTAACATATAAAATGAATTCTTGTGATGCTAGGCTGTAAGGACAAGGTTTATCTGGTAATAAACACTATTTGTAAAATAAGATATGTCAGTTTTTGCGTGGTCATACAAACAAAAATACATTGAGTAAGTTATCAATATACATCAGAAAATAATCAACTGCTTCAATAATTAGTACACAAAAGTGGTTAAAACTTAGCACAGAAATATAAAAGTGAATTCCTAATGAGTTATTGAGTGACCTAGAATATAATAATTTACATATCTTAGGATGAAATGACATTTTCTTGTGTCACATTTGCAATCACACCCTATATTCAAATGTAAATTTATCACCGATTCTCTAAAAACTCTCCTTCCACTATAACATGAAGGTAAAAAATAATTAATATATATTAATTCATTGAAATAGCATCTAAATCAACCCAAAGAATATCAACATGAGCATATGTACTCATCCTAATATTGTATTAAGTATAAATTAAAATATGCAGTCATAAAATAATATACTATGTGTGAATACAGTATTTGATACTGCTAATTAGATATACTTTTAAATCTAACTCTTCCATAGCTAGTGAAAATACCTTTAATTATTTATGTTTTTCTAATATTAATTTGAGTCAGTTTCATGTTAATCTGAGTTTTAATCTTAATTATCCAGCTTAGAAATGAACAAAATATACAAATGTGTAAGTATCCCCCCCCCCCCCAAAAAAAAAAAAACTTTTGAGCAGAGGAGAAAAATGCCAACCATTAAATATTTTATACATATTAAAATAATTTTTAGATAGATTAAAATGCTTATTGGGTTAATAAAAAAAAATTATTCCCATATATGTCACACTATTGCTCAATAGAATATTAATCAATATGATGACCAAGTAAAGATTCATTCTCTGTCAATAACTACAACATTTCCAATATATATAAAACTAGAGATATACAACATAATACAAAATCAAAATATTAATTAATATAAAAGAAAATATACAAAAAGATTAAAATAATAATAATTTACCACCATCCTTCCAATAGTAAAAGTGTAGGCTAAAAGTTCAAATGACTATTTACTTTATTTGCCTAGGCAAAGAAAAGAGTAGCATCAGTGGCATGATATCTTTCTCAATTTTTGAATTGCATTTTTGATTCCCCATCAGACTTTGCAAAGCACATCTTTAATTTCTCAGCAGGTTTTTAATATTTATTATGCAGATGGAGTGTCTGGATTTGTAAGACATTGAATCATTCATCATTTAACTAGTTATAAATAATTTATTGTAGACTTTTATGGGTAACATTCTGTTCTTTTGAAGGTGTTAGTAAATCTTTACAAGTCTGGATGTCAGGTTTGATATAAAAACTAATTAGGATTAGGGATAAACTATTATTATCATTTTTACTATCGATAATTTAATAATTTCTTAGATATACCTGTTTTCCAATGGTTGATCAAATCACTACTTCTCTATTCCTAAAAATATTAATACTCCTTACATAAATATTTAATTTATAAAGTGTCTCCATTTATTATGATGGAACTCCAGCAATAATTTGTCAAAAATATTCTAAAGTAGATATATACATGTACTAAAAAAGTCAAGAGTTATTTATATTTTGTTTGATATAAGCAACTTTCATGCTTATATTAGCATAAATAATGGTGATAATGTGATATTTAGTGGTTTAATATGAATCCTTACTAATAGGACTATGGTGACAGTAGTTATTAAAGAACCAAAGACCCTAAAAAGTATGTATGCTGAACTGGAGTTCAGATATATACAACTAAACAAGCTAATGATCTTGAATTGAAAAACATTATTATGTTTTCATTTTGGACTCAATGCTTTATAGTTAGATAATAAGGTAAAGGTGGCTTCTGGAGGATTGCATTAGATCCTAAGATCTAAGTGCAGTGCTCTCAGATCCAAGGCTCCTCACTGATAAAAACCACAAGCTAGAAAATAGTTTGGGGATATTGAATGAATAGGCACTAGATGGGGATTTTATGCAAAATCCTTCTTACATTCCATTAGTTACTCTAGGCTTTTACTGAGTGATGCTACTGTATGAAGAATTTAGCCTTTGGGTAAAATTTTAAAGTTGTAAAATGGAAACCAATAATTTTATAAATTCTTTTTTAACAGGCAATAATTTTGGAGTTCTTCAATGAAAGATGTCAAGATAGTTACTATAAATTTATTATAAAAGCATTGAATAAATCTACATGTATGCCAAAACAATTTATTTAAAATAAAGATATGTGTGTATAAATGTACTTTTAATATAAAAACTGTACCAGTGAGAAAGAAGTGGCAATAGCTTGCAAATTATCAGAACTGAAAATGTATTATGTTCAAGTCACAAGATATAAAGAACAAGCTAGAACTTAGGAAATTATCCAGTAGGTTATATCATATATCAAATGAAGCATGTTGCAACTATATATATATTATACCCTTTTCTTAAAGGAAAAATTACTGAACAAGAGAATCTGGCTAACTGAGATAATAATATATTACAGTTAAGTTGCATAAACAATGACTATTAAAATAATATTTTTCTGACTAGTCCAAGATACATTACTAAGATACAATATCTAATGAACTAATATTTTTCAATAATTAAATATAAGAAATTTAATAGATTAAATATAATAAAACATATTTATAATAAATAATTAGGGTTTCAACTATAATACTCAATATATTTATTTCAATAATCAATTCAATTTATAACTAGCTCAATATTATAAACAAAATAATGTTCTATCAAAATAACAAATACAACTGTAAAAATTCTTAGCATAAAACATTCAATAAGGTACACTGGCTTAAACATTGAGGATACATCCCAAATGCATAAGAAAATTATCCCATCAAATTCATATAACAAAACTACCATGTAATACTCTTATGTTTTAAAACACACATCTAATAATCCTAAAATATAATTTATAAATTTATTACAATAAATTACTTAATATTCCTTTAATAAAGTATTAATTGGACATTTAACATTAACTAATACTTTCTTATTTATTATCTTTCAATAAGAATTTACAATTCTCCATAAAAATAATACTAATAATCTCAGGTTCATTTTTAACAAACTAATAACAAAATACATTAATTGATTAACACTTTTATAGTTAAATATGATAAGGGATTTTACATGTTATCTAACTATGATATCTAACTACTCTTATAAAATAAATACAACAATAAGTATCTACTTAATAATTAAAATTTAGTAATAAAAAATAATAATAAAATTTTCATTAAATATTGTATAATCTTTCTTTATTTAATATGGCATTCTTAATAAAATATAATGTATTTTAATATCTCATTGGTGTTGTATCAGTTTAAAAATAATTACTAATGATTATATCTTCTATGGTAATAAGAATAATATACTTTGCTAATCAATTAATTGTAATAGAAATAATATCTAAGTAATCTTAATGGATCATGTGCCAAATAAATAATATTTCAAATTATTAATTTCTTTGGATCATGCATATAGAATAAAAAATCAAATAAGCCACATGCAGATAAATCACAACTTGTCTAAGGTAAGTTTCAAAACAGTTAACAAATTTATTTATAAATTAACATATATCATACTATTACAATATAATAACAACATAATATAAAAAACATATATTTTTACAAAAAGAAAAATATGAATTGATATTATTTAACATAATATATATATATATTTATTGTAAATATTACCACTAAATACAAGAAATAAAATAAAAATAGCTTTCACTCTGACCATTTCAAAATAAAATAAAATGAAATTTACAACAGTAATGATAGTATGTAATCTTCATTCAGTAAAATAGTATTCTATTATTTGTATTGGGAACAATTAGAATAAATTTCCCAGTTTCTAAAAGAAATAACTTAATATTACACCTATTCTACTATAAAATATATTTCTTATAATATAAGCACATCAACACAACTTTATATTTTGAAATACATTTCTTAAAATACAAATAAAACATTAAAAGAAAAATTATTAAAAAAAACTTTCTTTGCAGTTTGGTAAAGTATCATCCTAATATTTGGATATCAGAAAATTTGAAATAAAATTTGAATGTCTCCCTCTATAAAATTAATTAACTATTATGCAAAAATATTTAAGAGGTAATTTTATAAATTTTTGTAACTTAACTAGGTTTAAATTATTTATAATAAAATTTAAAGAACTATTCATAAGTTATATTGCTTGACATTGGTATTACTTTTTGTTTTTATATTTGTGCATTCATCATATCATCCAAAAATCATTTTCACTATTCTCAGTTTCATTCCATTTGAATATGCATCTGTTTGAGCTGAGTGATCTCTAATATTTTGTATGAACATTATTTATTCCTCTCTTGTGTTATATAGTATGACAATCATCAAAGATCTTAACACCATTGCGGAAAAAATTTCTATATACTACATTTTGCCCTCTCACAAAATTATCTACTTCAAATGGTTTAGTCATTACTTTACCAACTTATAAAACTATTCTCTATAATGAATCCTGTGGTGATAAATAGTGATTAAAGTGTAGCTATGGAATAATAACAAGAATGCATCAAAAGAGTAAGATAATATTATCATGGGTACAGTACAAATCATAAGAATAGGTCCATATTCATCGGGCACCTAAGATTCAAGTCATGACTCTATTATATCACTCATTGACAATAAGGAAATGCAACTGTCCATGAGAAGGAAATAGACAGTCCTATGTTATCTTTATATTTTAATAACTCTAAATATGGAAATACAATAGTTTTCAACATATCTCTAAGACCCAGGATATCATATGAATATTATTACTCTCCTAACCACCATCCTTTATCTTCCACACTGAATAACTTATTCAACATCATAAAATATACAAAAAGCATTTTAAAATAACTTCCAAAACACAATATTAAAGAAAACAAAAATCTAAATTCATTTCAAGATGTATAAAGTTTTCATGCACACATAATCTTGATAAACATACATCAGTACTATATATTTTATTTATTTGTTATGATATAATTTAGAGATCGGTATTATGTCTTTTTCTGTATTTTGATAGATAACATTCATATAAAATAACATTAATAATTTAATGATGCTATATAATATATGCATATTTAAGCATTTACATTAAAATAAATACTTAAAATGTGCTTAGATGTATTCAAACATTCGTCAACATTTATCAATTCTTTCATTAAATTACATATGATAATTTTATCAATGATTCATTCCACTTTTAAAGATTAAATTCAAGTAATGTTAAATATTAATCATAAGATGCTAATTAAGATATACCTTTTCTTAAATAAAAGAAAAGAATCAAAATTATTAAGTAAAAATGTAATTTAAATAACAATTAAAAAATTACCAATGATCTCATTATATTGCTAGATCATTCATGGTGATCCACTTCTTAAACCATACATTCAAAAAAAAAATTATGATTGAAATTTGCCTTGGTCAAAAAATTACTTTCTGAATATCCATTTGATTTTTTAAAAAAACATATTAATAAAGTTAATCTATTTTAAAATTATATAATAACAAGTTAGTTTTAAAATTTAAAAAATTGTAATATTTTTATTACTAATGTTAAACTTAACCCTAAAAAAAAAATAATAATAAAGTTACAAAAATATTTTTTTCCTCCTGCTGTTCATAAATTGAATTGCTTGTCAGAAATTTGCTTGTCAGGAATCTCACACCATTGCCTAGTTATGGTTGGAAAGCATTGTGTACAAATCATATTTTTGTCTTGGCACCATACGAAGAAATGTACAAATAATAACATTAAAATCCAGTAAGATCTAAGAAGAATATTGATAATCCTGAAACATAAAATGTTTATTTCAATCCTTTCTGAAAAACCTTTATCCAGGCATTTAATATCTTCATAGAATAACAGTTCAAAATCCAATTTATGAAATATTTTTTTATATACATTTCAGCCATTGTGTATAACAGATATATTGCAGTAAATATAAGTAATATTCACATTTTCCATCAGCAAAAATTATTAATAGCAGACATTAGGTAATATAAATTATTTATTTAATACCTTTAAAAATTTATGATTTTTTAAAATCCTTTTAAACATATATCTTGTGACTAAATATTTTTCTTTTCCATGTAAAAACAACTAGATCATTTAAAACATATATTAACTAATATAGTTTTAATCTTTTAAGAAGATATCTCAGTTCATTATTTCCAAATAAATTATGTTAAAATATAATTTATTTATTGATTTTATCAATGACAAATTCTTTAAAAGGCTTAAAAGACATTCAAAAGTAATTTTCTTCAATTCGTCTCTAAATACATCATTCTTAAAACATAAGTTGATTTTGACTTTTTTAAAAACAAATCAAATATGAGTTATTACTATCATTTATAAACTAAAACAGATGATATTCATCATACCATAAGACATTTTAAGTTCAGTTTTAAAACATAGATGCAGAGTAATTTTCTTTACTTTCTTTCAAATTTAATATTACAAATAAGATTTTTAGTAAATATCTGGTTCCTCTTAATTAACTTTAATAAATTATCTGCATTGCAATATGATAAAGTCATTTCAAATAAAAGGTCACTCATTCCAAACATACTATTTATAAAAATTGCAAAGTTCTTATGTAAATAATCTCCAGTTTTGTTGTAGTAAATTTCTTGATATTTGGTATTCATTTCCATAATATTTAAATAGCCACTATCATGTTCCATAGAATTATTGAGGTCCTAAACTATGTTTCAAGTAGACAAACTGACAGGGAAATTTAGTGTTTCATTATTTAAATAGTTATTCCAATTATATTTCCCAAAAACACTTTCAAGTAAAATAATAATAATTTAAAAGAAATTACTACTATCGCTGTATAAAAAAGTATGTAGTTATAAATTTCAAAACTAAATCTATCTTTTTTTTTTGTTAAGTTCACATGAAGAAAATCCATGAAATGATTATATTTTCAAAAGTATAGTAATACCAGGACTTTATTTTCTTTTTTACAATATTTGAAGTTTATTTAGATAAATAATCCTTATTAGGTTATAGCAATATTCAAATTTTTTAGTTGATGTAGAGTAACAAGCATTGTTTTATCATTTTTTAAAAATGGATCATATCATTATTTTAATAAATCCAAAATCATTATCCATTTGATCATAATAGTAGAGGAATCATTTATTGGCAGACAATATATGTATACATATTAATTCATATAGCAAAATTTTATAGGCATTTCATATTTTTTTTAGAATGCATTTAAATTAAATTCCACTTCTTAGTTGTTATCTTAGATAATCTCTCAAAATATTAATTGTCTTTTGGAGCAAACATTATTATTACTTAGCTTTGCATAGTACAATTTAAATTAAACATTAAAAAAAAGTTTCAAACTTTATTTACTGCTAAACACAGTATACGAAATAAATTAATAGAGATATTTATAGAGAGAGTCCTAACTTAAGACAAATGCAATTTATATAATTTGCTTACTGATGTTACATTTAGATCATCAACTTAGTTATAAAAATAAAATATTTAAAAATAAAAATAATGATGCAATGATTATACAATTTCTTTTTTAAAAAATACATTTGTTTGTTTAACAAATAGCTATTACATTTTTATATACATTAGTAATAATTCCATATAAAACATGTGTGATTTTAAATTTGTACAGTAATTTAAACATGCAAACACATATATATGAAAGCATAACTTGTTATTTATTTGTTTAATTCTATTGTTGTTAAAATATGCAATAAAATAATGCAAAAATCTATCAAAATATTTATTCAAATTTAATTAATATTTTTGTAGCAATATATAAATTTAAAGTAGTAATTGCTTATATTACTTAAATAATAATAATAAAAAAATCATAAATATTTCTTTGTATTCCTATGTATTTACAATAATTCCATAAATAAATAAAAAAACCACATCACTTGAGTATTTTAAACAGTTAATAACATATAAACCATGACAATAATTAAAAAAAAAAATGACAATACGTATTTTGAATCTAATCAAGAATGGTACAATATATATCACATGATAACAGACAAAAGACAAGCTCTATATATAAAAGATGGATTCTGTTAATATAATCAATTATATTTAGAAATTACCTAGTTATTGGCTGTTTTTAAATATATCTATATAGTAAAATATCTCATTGTTAAACTTATAGGCAATTTAATGTTTCAGAGAAGTCCTAATAAATCTATTAGTTTATATATCGATGAACAATTTTCTTTATCATATTCTATGGCCAATTATAATTAATGTATACTAGATGGTATAATGCAATAATATTTATATCTTCGGAGTGGAATTTGCTTTATTAATGAGAATTTAGAATTCAAAGATGAAACTAATGAATCTAGGAGCTATGTTTTAATGTTTTAGTTCTTAATATTATTGAGAAATTTGTTTATTTCAAATTAGTATCTTGAAAGTATAAAGAAATAAAATGTGACTTAATTCCAGATTTGAATTCTTTATTTCTCACTGATGAAGACAAAAGCCATAAAACAGCCTGATATTGTGGATATTATAACATTATAATATCTACTTTTCATTAATTACTCAAGACTTTCAATAGATAGTTCTAACAAGTTATAAGCTTGTGATGATGTTGTTAGCATTAGCTTATAAATCAAATTGCAATGCTTTATAATTGATATATAATTAAAAAAAACGTGTATCCAACACAATAGTCTAGACATCAGTTTAGTCATATAATAAAACTGTAGGTTACTAATAAAAAGTAATGGTGACAATGAATGTCTATTACAATTAAGATTAAAAAAGATAAGTTTGAGCATCCATGATCTTGAATTATCTTTTTTTGAAGTTTGAACACCCATGATTTGCACTATTTTTCTTTGAAACAAAGGTATCAATAAAATCATGGCAATACAAAGTTTAATATATCTCCAGAAATGACAATTAATTCGTTTTTTATAAAATCTTTATTTTTTGTACAATGCTTACATAACACCCATTAACATTGACAGTTTCGATTGCCCCTTCAATCTTCTTCAGAATGTTTAAACTTTATCTTTCACATCATGAAAGATAAAGGTTAAAAGTTCTGAAGAAGATTGCAGGGGCAATCGAAACTGTCGATGTTAATGGGTGTTATGTAAGCATTGTACAAAAAATAAAGATTTTATAAAAAACATATTAATTAATTAATTAATTAAGGCAATGCAATAAAGGAACAAATTAAGATTAAATAATTCATTGCAGAAATGACAATATAGTATTATTATAATTTTGTTTAAACAGAAAGCCTAGTTCAATGCATGCTGTTGGCACAACCAAAGAAATGATTTAAATATTTTGACAAATTGCATACTACTCCATTATAAGTGTGACAATCCTCATTTATTATAGGTAGTTATCTCTGATAGGCAACTCTGGTATAGTTATGGAACAATAATAAATATATAAAATTTTGTATTATCTGAAGTGCAATTTTCTAAGAAGTAATGTTTCTCCTCCCTAGTGTCTAAAATGATATTGTATGCCTTGGCCACTACACAAATTGCATGAAATATCCAGATGTTTTATCAGCTAACTTGATTAATAGATTTCTTCAAATATTTATACAATTTTATTGGACAATATCTGGAAGTATTATTTCAAACAACTAACAGTGTTACAAATAAGCAATGAAACTATAATTGTTGGTATTTATTAATTATGGTTGTAATAGAGTCAATAGTAAGTGCACAGGTTTCAACTATCTGAATTATTTTTGAAGATAAATGATTTGTAATTTACATGACATTCTATGGGTATATTACCCACCCACCCAAAAAAATTATAATATCAAATGAGAGGGAAAATATAAAAAATTTAGGTGTTTAATTTAGTCTTCCAATAAATATTTTTAATGTTATTATTAAAATACTATTTCCCACGAATAAATTAACATCAAAATAAAAAAACAACAACATAAATATAATGCTTAAAGTAATTTTTATATTAATATTATGATATTAATGAAGATGACTCCTTGATTTACTATATGTTCCCACCAGTGATAATGTAAGTTTGCTTTTGAGAATGCTCAGAGCACAAAATATAAATTGACTTTGAAGGAATTCATTCTATTAACATAATGTAAAGCAATTTAAAAAATCTAACACTATAAAAGCAATAAATAGCTACTGAAAAATAAACTATTTGCAGAAAAGTATAAATAGGAAGAATAAAAAATAAAGGGCAAGAAATACTGGCAATTGACTGATAATTATAAAAAAATAAACTTCTAAAATCTAAAGAATCCTTGAATACAAATCAAAATACAGCTCATTGTATTTTTAATTTTTTTTAATCTCTAGTTCAAAATGCTTAACTCTGTTTTATAACAAAGTGAAGGATAAACATTACATGATCACTATTTCTTATGCTAGCACATATCTGTTATTAAACAGGAAAAACTCTCCATACAGTAGTGCCACCCTATGCCAACCAGATCTAAGATCTAGGTGCAGTGCTCTCAGATCCAAGGCTCCTCACTGACGAAGGCCACAAGCCAGAAACTAGTCTGGGGATATTGGATAAGTAGGCACTAGATGGGGATTTTATGAACAAGCCTTCTGATATCCATTTACTCTGGTTAGCACAGGGTGGCACTACTATATGGAGAGTTTTGCCTGTTTAAAGTGAAGAATAGCTAATAAGGAAAACATTTTAGTTTAAGCCATAGAAGAAAAATTATATATAACAATCTGTTATTGGCTTTCTAAAACAATAAATCACGAACTATAAATACAAATCCAATATATATATATATCCATACGGTAGATAACGGATTTTCATTTGTAGACAATCTTAAACCAACATGTACAGTAGTTTTCCTTTTCTTTTTGAAGTTTTATTTGAAAGTAATATACAAAATTCTATTTAAAAGTTACATCATTTAAATATAAAAAAAAAAATTGGCATTTTAAAATTATGTAGCTCTGGATTCCGTCTTTTTTTACAGTAAACGATGATAATTTGATGTTAACGTCATGTTAAATATTTTTCCGCACGTTGTTAAATATTTCGCTGTTGAAGTAATAATACTCAAAAAATGACAAATAAAATGCAGTCATGCTGATAATATTTAGTGGGAGAAAGATGTAAGTAAAATATATTTCTATATGTTTAATATGTTTGTTATGATGTTAATGTAAGAGAAAGTTTTTATGTAATTGAAGTTTATTTGTTGATATGTATTTAATATTGTTGCAGATCCTTGAAAATGACTGTATGAGATAAAACAGTTGAAACGTTGCAGTTTTGTATATATATATATGTTCAGTATTGAGATAAAAAATAAAGTTTTTGAAAAGAAAAAAGGAGAAGGATTTTTTATTTATTGATATTATTGTAGAACATATATATTTTGAAAGAAAAAGTGGATGTACCTTTGCTGTGTTATTATATATGATAAATATTTAGTTTCTCAGCTTGAAACTTTTGAAATTCTTTTACTATCAAATTTTTAAAGACAGTCATTTTAAATACTAATGGATTGAAAAGTTATTTTATATTACATATGTGCACATTTACGTGAGTGTTTAGTTAAATGCTGCACAGAATAAAAAAAAAATCTTTCGATTCCAAATAACTTTTTAACCTTGTGATTATATATCTTAATGAATCGTCATCATAATTCTATCCTCAGTATATAAAGTCAATGGAAACAATAGTTTGCTATGTCGTCTATAAATTTAGTTGTATGCAAAGAGAAAATATTGTGTATACAAATTTAATACTGTTTATATTATATGTTTATCAGAGGTATACTAAACTTAAATATTTCCTTATTAAGATGCAATTTCTAAGCTTTATAACTGATATATGATTAGCCAGAGATATAAATAATTGTAATTTTGTATAAGATATTAACATAAAATAAACAGAGCAAAACTCTCCATACAGTATTGCCACCTGTGCTAAACAGAGTAATCAATGGATGCCAGAAGGCTTGTGCATAAAATCCCTATCTAATGCCTACTCATCCAATATCCCCAGACTAGTTTCTGGCTTGTGGCCTTCGTCAGTGAGGAGCTTTGGATCTGAGAGCACTGCATCTAGATCTTAGGATCTAATGCAACCCTCTAGCAACCACCTTTTATCTCTACTTAACTACAAAACTATGAGAATGAAATTGAAAACACAAAAAATATTTTCAATCTAAGCTCAGTAATCCATTGATTACTCTGTTTAGCACAGGTGGCAATACTGTATGGAGAGTTTTGCTCTGTTTATCAACAATTAATGTGCTAGTATAGGAAATGTGATCATGTGATGCTTAATGGTTTAACATAAAATAGTTAAAAATAAATAAAAATGTTTAAATGGTTTAGATATTAATGTCCAATAAATATATATTTTTAAAAATCTCTTTTTTTTTCTTATGTTAGAGGGTTCCTGATTTATTACAAAATATATGTGTAAATGCATAGGTGTGATTTATTACAAAATATATGTGTAAATGCATGCGTGTGAGTATATATATATAGTTAAGAATAAAATAACGAAAACGCGTCATATCTGCTTATTTTTACATCAAACTGAAGATTATAATTAGAAAAATCAGAATGATAAAAGAAAGAGACAATAGAATATCATCACAAGATTTATTTATTAGTACATGGGATCTTATTAATATTTGAAGACCAGGTTGGATATTATAAATTACCCTTTTTTTTTTTTTTTTTTAGAAAAGATATATATATATAATTGTTTTTTTTTATTCTATTTTTATATTTACTTGTTAACACTTGGCAGATTCTGCCTATTGAACTTTAATTTGCTTATTGTTTTTATCATACAATATTATGTATTTACTTATTTATTTATTTCTGGTTTAATAAAGTTTGTTTTGAATAAAAAAACTGCAAATACTTATGAAGATAATAATTTTTTTCCCTTATATAAAACTAATAAGAAAAGAGTAAAAAGTATCTCTCAATGATTTTTAATCAATTTCATAGACCTAGGTGTTGTGTTTGGCTTGATTTACAGGTTCGTTTCCAAACCAACAGACTAATTAATGATGACAAATATTAATCACAAAATATATACACATGTTATCTAAACAATAATATAACATATAGTTTATACAAGTTAATGCTGAAGTAATCTGCCGAGTAATAGAACTCCCTTCCAGCTTTATTATTAGGCTGCCCTGCGAGATCAAGAGAGACTCTTCCAGCTGCCCTCGACAGCTTGCCTCAAGTCAGCTCTAGTTCAGACTCTTCCAGCTGCACTTAGACAGCTTGGCTCGGGTCAACTGTAGACACAAGCAGTTTTTAGTCCTAGATGGATTTGCCTCACTGCTGAGATGTCACGATAATGGTTAGTGAAGACACCCTTGCTGATGGCAGAGATTTCTCTAGAGAGCATATTCAATCATTCAGGTTGACTGACATTAATGCTCTTCGGCACTATCTATCTGACTATCTGCCTTGCATCCAGAAAGGCTGACTATTTAATGGTAGATCCCCTACCTTACTGGAAACAATCGGATTCAGTGATCATGCTTGCCTATTGCCCTGTACTTATCATTGGCTGTGTTTGTTTGTTCTCCAGCCTATTGAACAGCAGTAAACAATGCTCAATCCAATCAGATAAGGCAGGAATCTGGACTAGTCCACTTCTGAAGGCAAGGTCAGATATGACACACTAGGTCTCTCTGAACCTAAGAGGATTTAAATTACTGATGCCTAATTAGATAAAGCACTTCTATTCAAAATTATAGTCTGAAGATAATAATTTGGAAGATAATGACTGCTTGGAAATTCATAAGAAGTTCCAGCAACAGAAAGAACAGAAATGAGCCATAATCTAAAGACCTTGAACTCTAGAATTTAATACTCTGCCACTGTACCAAACTATATAAGTCACTGCATTCACTAGAAATAGAAGCATGAAACTTTCTAAAATCAGCTTGGGTCCAAAAGTCAAAATTATCTAAAAAGAATAGTCATTAGAAAAAATTGTATTAAAAAAAATAAAAACCACACTTATAAAATCTCAAAAACAAATAATTACTGAGGCCAAAACAAATCTGTCTACCAAAACAATTCACTGCCAGTTTTACAAACATAACATTTAAGTTGAAGTGTTATTCAAATTTCTCTGATTTTTAATGTAAATAAGGTGATCAGAACTTGCTATGATTACATGATCATAAGACATGTTTCAACACCAGACAAATTATTTATCCATTTCCTGATCATTGAAAAACTTATGTTTAGTAATCATCAAAAATATCAATCTAATAGATTGACTTTTAACAATTGTAAATGTATTTGTGGAATTACCATGACATAGACAGAGCTGCAGATTATTTGAACATTTTTCAAAAGAAAGTTTATCATACTTTCACTATTAGTTATATCCACTGCTATAAATATTATTAAAAAAATAAATGAGAAGTAAATATTCGTAATTACAGCTCAATATTTTTCTAAACGTTATTCAAATATTATGTACTTCATACCACAAACAATTCTTAATGCAAATTATAGCTCATCCTCTATTTATAAAAACATTATTTGTTCCTGCTGTTTTGTTTATCT